>PVHP010005272.1:0-66152 GCA_004024765.1 Zapus hudsonius | reverse complement strand
TCTTGGAGTGAATTAAGAAACTATTTGTTCCAGTTTATACATCAGCCTCCTTTGAGCTCACCAATGTGAGTGAGCTACCTAAAGTTCACAAATTTGAAACTGACAAGTCTAGATTTTGTGGTTTGAAAGGCTCAGTCCCTGACAGGAGAAGAGACATCTGTGAGGAAATTGCTGACCAAAAGAAACATCCATGTCTGAAGGCTAGATGACAATGGGCATGAAAGAACAGTGTCACCTGAAAAAGGTTCACAAATGGCAATCATGTTAGCAGTTGATATAGGAGGGCACTGACCTACCAATTCCCCTCCAGTGAAAGGCTGAGTCCAGCAATCTGACACATCCATCAAAAGCCAGTCTCCCTGGATGGGGACTGTGGTTTGCACTGGTCTTCCCTCTGCTCCCTGCTCCTAGGAAACCTCTCACATAAGTTGATATTGTCATCAACTTGAACCCACAATTTCAAGTTCAGGGATTTAATAGTCATCGACTTGCTTTTATCAGCTGTCCTGCTTGGGAACTTCACAGAGACAATACTCTCAGGACTGTCTCATGGCTACCCACTGTGTATACATATGTGAGGGAGAAGAGGTGGTAGAAAGGATGTCCCTCAGCTGCAGTGACCATGACAGAAGGACACTGGGGTGCACAACAGGTACTGCAAGGCATTTTGTAGGATTGAAGATTGTCCCAGCAACAGAAGGCAACAGGTAACAGCTGAGGAAGCTGCCACACATCCACACCCCTTCAAAACTTGTGAACAATTATAGGCTATCCAAATTATATAATTATATTGCTATCCAAAACACTTGAGACTAGGCACTTGAACATTTCAGAGTTTTTTTTTTAAGTCTTGAAATGTTTGCATAGACTTTACCAGTTGAGCATCTCTATCTGAAAAGCCAAAATTCAAAATGCTTCAACGTCTGAAACTTCTCAAGTGCTGACATGATAGCCCCAAACGTCCAAATTTTGAAGAATTTTGGCTATCAGCTGAAGAATGTTCAACATGTATCATTTAACTTGGAGGTATTTCCCACCATCAACAATCAAAGGTAAGTCAAAAGTGGTGGTACATACCATTATTCCCAGCACATAGGAACTGAGGCAGGAGGATTGAAAATTCAAGGCCAGACTGGGCTATATAGTGAAACCCTATATTACACTTACACTTACACACACACACACACACACACACACACACACTACTCAAAGGTAAAGGTATTCAAATGGAGAACAGGATTTGAAAAGGATGATGATAGGAGATGACCATCACCTGTCATGACTGACTGAGCCATCATCCCACTAGGCCCCTTGGCCCCTGCCTTACTGTGCTCAAACTGTAGCTGTTGACACTATTGTTAGCCAAAACAGAGACCTCACCAGATAAGGGGGGGTGATTCTGTCTAGAATGTTCTAGAAGGAAAAGGTATTCCCATGACTACTTTCCTGGCTTCCTTCTTCACCACAGTTTCTAGTTCAGGACCACTCACCTTTTTCTTCTTCTTCAAAATCACTTTCACTCCATCCACTGAAACCATAATGCTCACTTTTTTCTTCTTGATGTTCTTGGCTTTAAATTCATACTGCAAGAGAGAAAGAGAGAGAGAAGAGAAAAGAGAGAAGAGAAAAAAAAGCAAATTCTGATTAGACCAGTACATCTTCAAGGCAACCACTGTCCTCTAGCCTAACAGGGAGGGTCACAGACAGGTAGGTCTAAGACACTGGTGAACCTCCTCGCACAGGGGAACATTTTAAAGGATATAAAACAGCAGGAATATGAAAACCTCCAGGTCAGAACACAGACCTTTAATGGTCACCAATTCCTCTCCCTTGTCATCAGTTAAGACCATGGGAAGAGGCCTAAAGCATCCCAATGACATGGACCAAAGCCACCATAATGAAATAAAAATATAGTAACTCATCTGCCACTTAATGACTCTGTCAAACCAGTACTCCTGTGTCTAACCAAATGCTGCTGGTACGCCATCCCTGCCCCCAAGACCAAGGGCTTTTTACATATGGAAAAATAAGTGTGAATCCTGAGTTTCTCTACAAGTTTAGTCCCCAAATTCCTTTATTTGTGGGTCAGTCTCCAAGTTTATTCACAATTCCATTACCCTGAAGATCTGGGGGCTGAAGGTACATTCTGGAAAAAGCCTAATGACCATCATCCAGGAGGCATTGCCTCATAGGCTCTGTTTTGAACTCACATTTCAGTCGTAGGCCAGCTGACCCAACCCCAGCTCTACACTGCTCAAGTCTTTCGGATGCATTTGTGCATTCAGGGCCATTTGTCACACTTGCACAGCTGTGCATAACAGGTGGTCTAGCTCATCATTTTCCTCACTGAACTTCATTCTGAGTACTCCTCTAGTTTACTGAAACTATTTCTGCTGGGCATGGTGACTCATGCTTATAAATCTAGCACTTGGAAGGCTAACAGAAGAGGTTGCCATAAATTTGAGGCCTACCTAGGCTACACAGTGAGTTCTAGGCTAGGCTGAGCTACAGACTGAGACCCTATCTCAAAAAAAAAAAAAATCAAAAAGCCAAACAAAAACAAAAACACATCCATCTGATCCCCATCTTTATTTATTTATTTTTTTTTTTTGGTTTTTCGAGGTAGGGTCTCGCTCTAGCCCAGGCTGACCTGGAATTCACTATGTAGTCTCAGGGTGGCCTTGAACTCATGGCAATCCTCCTACCTCTGCCTCCCAAGTGCTGGGATTAAAGGCGTGCACCACCACGCCCGGCCTTGATCCCCATCTTAATACTGCCATCTAGACAATTTACCTAAAAAACTCTCTAATTAACATCTAAGCTACAGACAGAAGTATAAGGTACTCAAGACCCTCAACCAACCCACAACCCCCTTTTCTGGGATCATTTAAAGTCGTGATCTTCTCCAATTACACCACCCAAACCTGGTAAAAAGTACCTGGTTCCTTGCCTGTGCTTTTGAAATCTAATTATTTCTACAGTAAATATGAAGATAGGAATGAAGGCAATTCATCCTAATGGGATAAAGACATCAACAATGATGAAGAACTCATCAGAGGGGCTGAGGGGGTAACTCAATTGGTACATTGCTTGACTAGTATGCACAATGCCCTGGGTTCAATCCCCAACACTGCATGTACTGAATATTATGATACATGGCTGTAATCCCAAGTTCAGTCAGGGGCATCAAGAGTTCCAGTTTATCTTCTGTTTCATAGCCAAGATAAAGTCCAGACTGGATATCAAGGCCAGCCTGGGCTATATGAGACTGTCTCAAAAACAAACAAAAAAGTTGTCCTATTGTGTGTCCTTCCACTAAGATCTGGGTGGCTTTCTGCTACATGGCACACAGTGCTGATGCCTCCTTGCTACCTGCTTCTTATAGACAAGCGCATGTGACTTTGTTAGTGGAGGCAAAATATCTTTACACTGTCAGGGCAAGCTCTGGATTGCAGCTGATTAATCTCCAGGTGCTGGCAATGAACATCTCTCCCCAGTCTGATGTTTGCTTTGCCCAACCCCAATCTCTTTACCTTGTCCAAGCTTTGCCATTTACCAGAGGGCCTGGAAGAACAGCAAAGCAGGGCAGCAATCACTAATTGGAGAGCAAGAATCTCCTTTAGCCAGTACCCAAGAACTGTGTGTGGATGGGGAGGAGAGTTCCCTGTCCTGGAGTCTGACTTGGGACAGGACCTCAGGCACATAACACAGGGCCTTCTGGCCATGAGCGCTGAAGGCTGGGGACATGTCTCCAACTCACAGTGTGTCCTGAACTGCAGCATTCTGCTCAGCTGCAGTCTGGATGAACTGAAATGACCTCTGGGTGGGAGGACAGCAAAGCAATCCTAATTGGCTGACTTTGGCTTTGTGCCTACAGGAAGAGGTAAGCCAGCCATGGTTACTGACCACACCTGCATTTACCTCCACTCACTTGAACTTTAATAAACACGCCTTCCAGCTCCACCTCCTTCTCAACAAGCAGTCAGAAAGAGACATTCCAATAAGCTCCACCAACAGTTAAGAGTGAAAGAGTCTGGAAATGCCCCATGGGGGACAATCCTGCCCTAGATGAGTCAGTCCTCAACTGCACTGTTACTGTCTTCAGTCACATCTAATAAGTCACTTACACACATTCCACCTCGTGTGTGTGTGCACGTGTGTTCATGAGTGTGGGCACACACATATGTTTGGGTGCAGGTGTGCATGCATGCATGCACGTGGAGGCCAGAGGCTGATGTTGGGTTTCTTTCTCAATCACTTTCCATTCTATTTTTTGAGACAGAGTCATTAAATCTGGAGCTCGCCAATATGGCTGGCAAGTCCTGGAGATCCTGCTCTCTGTCTCCTCAGCACTCCACCACGTGATCCCACCACCAGGCCTGGCTTTGATGTGGGTGCTAGGGATCCGAACTCAGGTCCTCATACTTTACCAACTGAACCATCTCTTCTTTCTCCTTGAGAGCCCCCAAGATGGCTCTCACAGGGTCTATGGACACTGACTACACAGAGAAGACCTGATTTCCTCCTCAAATGTCAATGACACTGACAATACAGGTGCTCCTTACAACAGTTGGCCAAATGCTCTGAAGCGTTGCAAAATGAAACAGCCAAAGAGGCAGCTTCCAGGTCCCATCACAGCTGCCAGCAATACCCACATGCTGTTGTCTACAAAACTCTTAGGTTAGTCACACTGCACTACTCCACCTGCCTCCTGATGTCCCAAACCTATTCTAGGTGCAGAATGAGATGTTAAATTGAACTTGTGCTAGAAACTCAGGATATGAAAGAAAAGCAAGTGTCTGAAAATACTCAAATATTTACCTTTAAGCCGTTTGTTGATATGACTATTATATTTCGCTTAGACAACCATGTTATCACACTCATAAGGGGGAGAGTGCATGGATTTGGAGAGACATGTGGTAATGGAGTAACCAGGGGCAGAGAGAAGAGAAGGGGCTCTCAGATCATGCTGCTCTGAGATAGAGCGCTGTCTGGGCAGGTAGCCTCGGAGGAAGCATCTGTGCTTCTTGGGATAGGAATCCAAGCTGCTCAGGCTTTGCCAGGGGCTGAGGAACAAACAGGACTGCTGGTGCCACAGTCTGTGGCTCAGGCCAGCCTCTCCTATGCCCCTTCCAGCGCCAGAGTACATGCCAGCAGGCCTGGTCCTCCACCCACTGCTGCCAGACTGTTCTCATCCATTTGCTTTGCTGGCCAGATTGAACCCCACAGAACCACCTTTAAGGGAACAAAACAATACAAGTCTTGGAACACACTAGACCATCTGAAGGAAAGTGTCTGGGGTTCATAAACAGCCTTGGGACCTGGTACTGGATAAAGGCCCTGGATCTCAGTGAGGCCCTGCAAGGGGAGGCTGGACAGAGGATACAGAAGAAGTCAGTAAACACTGAAGAAGTGACATGAACAGGAGCACTGGCTAGAAGCTAGAACTGCTCCCAGAGCACCTGAACTGCCTCCTGACCCTAGTGTCTTAGGACCAGACCAGGGGTCTGCAGCAGCACAGGGCTGTGACAGCTGAGACGGACATCTCCTGAAGGCTACTGTCTGGGTGGAATCAGGGATAATCACAGAATTTACTTTCTCCGAACCAGGGTCAAGGGTTGGTGCTATTAGATGCTCCATATGCATTTACCAGTCTATTTTCAAAGCAATGTATAGCTCCCTGAAAAATCCAGGGGTATTGGACAACAACTGCTTTTTAACTAGAATATGTTTTCACAGGAACCTTGGTTCCTCATCTTGACAACAAGTACTTTCGCTAGTGATATACTCTCTCACATGCTTCATGGGAAGCTGGTCCCTCATTCAGCCCAGCTCCTTTCCTATCATCTCACATTGTTCCCAATGCTGATGAGTCAAGACACTCACAGGCAACTTCACCAAGACCCAGAAATCAGACTGCAGAGGCAAATAGTGACGCCTGCTCGGCAAGTCCTTGCCTTATGTTCAGCTGTATGTTTACTGCCTTCTAGAGCAGCCTGTGGCTTGTGCTCTTAAATCACCACAGGAAACTTAGAAGTGAATTCTGATGGTGCCATTGGACATTTATTTTAATCACACTCCGCTTGTAGTTTTGGTTTCATGACTGTGAGCAAAGAACTTCACCGAATGGACTATCTTTATAAAGGGTTTACATGAAGGCCATTTGCACTTATTGAGAGTTTAATAACTTGCATAGTAAGACAGAACACCTGAGTGCAACCATGTTCATAACATTATTCACAACAGTCTGACATTGGAAGCAACCCAAGCATTTATCAACAGATGAGTGGACACACAAAATGTGGTCTATATCTACAATGGAATATTATTTGGTCATAAACAGGAATAAAATTGTGATATATGCTATAATATAAATGAACTTTTAAGACATACTAAGTGAAATAAATTACAAAAGGACAAATATTGGGCTTGAGAGACTGCTCAGTGGTTAAGTATACTTCCTGTGCAAGGGCCCAAAGGGGCCTGAGATTGCCTGAGTTTGAGTCTCCAGAACCCACGTACAGCTGGGTGTGGCCACGCGCCTCTGTCACCCCAGTCCTGTAGGAAGCGGAGACTGAAGAACTGCTGGGGCTCACAAATGGCAAACTTCAGAATCAGTAGAAGGAAGATTAGGAGGAAGTGATGGAGGGGACACCAAATGCTTTCCTCCACACACACCACTGCAGGCAAGAGCATACATGTGCATGTACCACATATATGCAACACACACACACAGGACGACTATTCTGATTTCATTTCTATAAAGTAAGGAGAACTGTCAGCACAGTGGCTTCCAAGGAAAAAGGGGAGGGAGGAAAGGAAGCTAGTATAGTTCAGGGCTTGTTGAGAAAAGGTGGCCCAAGCTCACCGTAAACATTAAACCACCTGCCTCAAATTCCTGATCACCAGCGTTGCAGTTTTGGAAACATCTTGGAAATGGAAGGAGGTGGTAACTATTGTACTACTATATTTAATGCCACAAAACTCTATATCTAAAAATGATTAAGATGGTACATTTTTGTTATGCATACTTTACCACAGCTCAAAGAAAATAAAATCTGGAGATACCACGTAACAAACACGTTTCTGCTCCCAGCAAGCCCTACATCTGCCATCCCCCCTCATGCAAGTTAAACACACCACACTTTTTTCATGTATCAATATAACTACATCTTCTCATCCCTGTGCCTAGGATGCCCTCCCTACTGTCTGATGGTGAACTCCTACTTACTCCTGCAGTATCTGCTCAGGCTTCTCCACAGAGAGGACTTTTAGGTCAATGCCCTTTCCCACAACCCCACAGTGCTGCTCCGTCAACTCAGTTATTATGGCTAAATGCAAACCTCTATTATCACCCCTGTGGGATGGTTGTTTACTTATTTCCCCAGAAGGTCATGCCATCCTTGAGAGCAAGAAATATTATTTACATATATTTGCGCAAAAGAAAACACCAGGCCACAGAAAGGTGATAAACGGAAGTCAAATAATTTAACAGACACAATGAGTAGTGTCATTCACAGAGCCTGGGAACAGATGATACCATGAACAAGAGTAAAGTAAGCTTCCAGAAGTTAGCTGACAAGTTAGGCTCCTTAAACATGATTCCAAAGCATGCAGCAAGGATTTAAGAAGACTGAAACTAGCTAGCCTTTACTTCCAGCACTAAGGAGTTTGAGGCAGGAAGACTGAGTTCAAGGTCAGACTGGACGGCATAGTGAATTCCAGCTGAGGATGTACAGTGAGACCTTGTCTGAAAAAGCAACCAAACCAACCAATCAACCTTAAAATAAGCAAGACCTAATCTTGCTTAAGCAATCCGCACTCCACTTCACACTGCTGAGTCCCTAATGTATGCTTGCTACACACTTTCAATGAAAAGACCTGGAACTGTCATTATTGGCCAAGCCACTCACAATCATTTCATGGCACAGTTAGGAGTAATGAGGAAGGCAATGGTCTTCCAGATAGACTTCTGTTCTCAGGCTGCCCAGCTGCCCTAAATTTTGGCTCCTGTACATAGAGAATCACACCTGGGGGGAGGGGGAGTGTTGCAGTCAACCACACGCCACTGGGATGAATCTCCAAACCAGGCACAGTTTGTGGGAGGAAAGGATTTTTTGAAGCTACAGATCCAGGGGAAGTGCCATAACAGTGAACGAGGCTTTCACAGATCCAAGCAGAGAGAAACCCATCCCCAACACCACACACCAAATAGCAAACAGGCAGGGGGCTAAGGGAGAGAAATTTCCTTCCCCCTGCTATAGCTTTAGGATGAGGTCTTGCAAGACTATTCCAGATTTAATAATTTCCTGAGTCCCTGGAATTTCATTCCTGGACTGCCCACACAGGAAGAGATGTTAATTTCTAGCTCATCTGAGCTTCCTTCCATCTTGCCCCCTACTGAGAGGCTGCCTTCCTGTAAACATCCTCTAAGACCCACCCAAGGTAATTAAAAAGATCAAGTTGACAACAAAACCTAACCATCACAGCGGGGCAGGGCTAAGAGCCCTAGCAGCCCAGGCACTGTTGTGTAGCTCAATGACCTGGAGCATCCAGATTGAAGAAATCTCAGTTACCAGCAACACCAAGACCAAAGTCAGTACTGGATCTGAATTCAGAGTATCTATGAGAAGTCCTGGAGGATCTGGGCAGAGAAATGTATTTCTCATTTACCAATTTCAACCCCAGCATACTGTATTTCAGCAACAGGCATATAATGAAAATTGGTATAAATAAAAGTCTCTATCATCTGCAAATGCTTAAGGGGGATGGGGGACTACTTTTTAAAGGAATATTCAATGTCTTCATGCCACATAGAATCATACTACTGCCCAGGTTTGTAAACAAGGGGATCTAAAACTTAAGTTCTAAGTTCCAAGTTGCAAATAAATAGAAAACAGAAACAACAATAAAAACATGGCAGAATCCTAGATGCATTTGCAGAAGTCTTCATTCAGTAGCTTTGAGTTGGCAAGATGTTGGTTTCTTCCACTGTCTAACATGAGTGATGATGAGGCAGGACCCAACCATCCTTAAGGACACGCTTTCCTCTGTGAGGGTAGTTGGGGCTAAGTATTGGGTGAATGCTGTTTTCATGTTACATCTACATATAAAGCTCAAGAACCTCTTACATTTTTATCTTTTAAATGAAGAAAGCTGTTGGGCGTGTGCAGGTCTACTTACTGACTGACAGATGTTAGACTGCTCCACTTTGCTTGGCCAATTGTCAGCAGAAGCAGGGAATTGCCTCAGGCCAGGAACAGATGGAGGTCAGATCTGGGTCTCTACCTTTACCTTCTCAGGCCCCAAGTCTAGGACTGTGAAGGACATTTTTGACATTCCTAAAGGTCCTCAGAGCAGTGGCAGTCATAACTTCAACCCCATCACTTTCACAGGAACCACCAAGTCTGTCAATCAGGCAGCCACTCCCTCCACAATCTCTCCAGCTTTCATGGCAGCCAAAGTTGTTTGTAAACCCTTCTGGTTGTGGGTTTAGTGCTGCTACTTATAATCCTAGAATTTAGGAGGAAGAGGCAGGAGGGTCACAAATTTGAGAGTATCTCCAGCTACATAGCAAGTTCAAAGTTCAAATAGGCCTGAACTATATAGCAACACCCTGTCTTAAAAAAAGGTGGGTGAGGGGCCGAAAAGGCCAGCTATGGTGGTACACTCCTATAATCCCAGCACTCTTGGGACAGGGTTGAGGGCAGAGGTGGAGGTGGCAGCAGGATCAATGCATGCTTGAGGCCAGCCTGGTCAACATGACGAGTTCCAGGCCAGCCAGGGCTATGTAGTGAGGCCCTATCTAAAAACACAAACAAGCAAGCTTGCAAATAAACACACACACACACACACACACACACACACACACACACAATTCAAGGCCTGGGTTCAACCCCAGCACAGAATGAATGAATGAATGAATTAATGATAAATATGCTCCCTACCCAACTACTGAGACTCCAATTCAGCCCCAATAGCAGAAAGTCTTTAAATCAGCATATATACCCTAGAGAGACTTCTCTCTTTGTTCCAAACATAGGAACAATTGCACTTGTCATAGCCACCACTCCAAACTGCTAAAGCCATGACAGGTTCCAGTGACCTTGAGATGACCCTACCCACAGCCACTGGAGACCTGCCCACAGCTCTCTTTTCCTGCTTTGGATTGCTTATGTTTGGGAGTTGTTCCAATGATGAGAAACACATGTACCTAGCATGAGCTCGAGCTCAATCTCCAGCACCATAGGATAAAAAAGAAAAGTGGTTTATGTGCTACTTTAAAAAATATTTTAGGGCTGGAGAGATGGCTCAGTGGTTAAGGCACTTGCCTCCAAGTGCCTAAGGCCCCCGGTTCAATTCCCTAGTACCCACATGCCAGACCCATAAGGTGGTGGCCCTGGTGTTCTCTCTCTCTCTCTCTCTCTCTCTCTCTGCTTGAAAAATGAATAAATAAAATATTAAAAAATATTTTATTTGCAAACAGGGGGGGGGGGAAGAAGATAGGTATAATGTCTGTGCCAGGGCTTCCAACTGCTACAACAAATTCCAAACTCCAGATGCATGCCCCTTTTTGTGCATCTGGCTTTTCGTGGGCACTGCAGAACTGAACCCAGGTCGTTAGGTTTTGCAGGCAAGTGCCTTAACTGATGAGCCATCTCTCCAGTCCTTATGTGCTATTTTTAAGGGTATGTTTTATTGCAACAATTAAAATAGAGATTCTTAAGAAAGCATCACCACTATTTGCTGTCAGCCATTTTACAAACCTAAAGCTGCTAAAATCATGACTACTATGCTGGGAAAGAATTCTGCTAGATGGTAGGTATTACATATCATATGCTGTCTCACATTTTGTATGTCTGAAATATCTCATCAAAAATTTTAGAGGAGCTGGAAAGATGGCTCAGCAGTTAAGGTGCTTGCCTACAAAGCCCGATGTCCTAGGTTCAATTCCCCAGGACCCATGTGAAGGCAGATGCACAAAGTGGTGCATTTGTTTGGAGTTCTTTTGCCATAGCAAGAGGCCCTTGTATGCCCATCCTCTCTTCTTCCCTCTCCTTGCAAATAAGTTTAAAAATTATTTTTTAAAAAAATCAGAGGTGGGCTGGGAAGACAGCTGGAGGGTAAAAGTGCTTATTGGTCAAGCATAATGACCTGAGTTCAGATCCCTCAAAACTCATGCAAAAGCTAGATGCGGTGGTGTGCACCCGTAATCAAAGCATGCCTATGCTATGCCGGGGGAAGGGGGCTGGGCAGAGACAAAATAATCCCCAGAAGCTCCAGGCTAAGTAGCCGGGCATAATAAGGGTAAGCCACGAGATATTCTGCCTCAAACAAGGTGGAAGACAAGGATCAACACCCGAGGTTTTTCTGTGACCTCCACACATGTGCAACGGCATCTGCACTAACACACACACACACACACACACACACACACACACACACTTAAAAAATAGAAGAATCCTTGCATTTGAAACATTGAAAACCACAAATGTTGACCAAGATTTTCATCATACAGAGGAAGAAGTCAGTGTTTGGAGATGGTAAAAAGACTTCACCAGGTCCATTAGTGGAAAACCCAAGCCTGAAACCACATCTCCTGATTCTTGGCTCTGTGCTTTGCATATAGTCTAATATCGCTGTTTTTTGACTGGCCCCAAATCCTAGCTCCAGGAAGTAAAATTAACCATTAACTTCTCCATTCACTCAGTGTGCGTTCAATGAGCATCTTGGTATGTTCGCAAGTCCATCTTACAGCAGGAAGCAAGAAGAGGAATGTCATGGTTTGATCCAGGTGTCCCCCACAAACAAATGAATGTGTTCTGATAGATCGATCCTCAGCTGATGGCAGTTTGGGTTTTATAACCTTGATGAAGCTGTGTTTTTGGGGATGGGCTTATGGGGTTATAAACCAGCTTCCCCTTGCCAGTATTTGGCACACCTTCCTGCCGCTGTGTTTGCAGTACTGTGGCAGAGGTGATGTCCACTCCTCTGCTCATGCCATCATTTTCCCTGCCAGGATGGAGTCTCCTCTCGAGTCCATAAGCCAAATAAACCCATTCCTCCATAAGCCGCTTTTGCTTGGGTTCTTTCTGTGCAGCAACTAGAAAGCTGACCGCAACAAGGAAGATTTCTCTGGATATTAACTACACAGGACCAAGGCCATTTCCAGATCTCTTTCTCAATGTGAATGTGTATCCCCCTCTCCTATCTATTCCTTCCCACAGAAACCACACTGCCTGCCCTCCTGTTTTCCACCCAAGGACACACATCAATAACCGTGAAAGAGTGAAAACTATTGACAAGATCAGAAAGAAAATGTAAAAGGGCCTTATGAATGTAAGGATGAATTCAAGGCAGGACAGCCAAGTTCATTGCTGTTTAGAACATTGAGAAGGTAGAGGAGAGCTTCAACCAAACACGGATGCTCTGTGGGGAGAAAGCATTTTCACAGCATCAAGAGAGCAGAATGATAGAAGAGGGCAAATGAAGGAGGCCCTAGATGGAGGGCAGCAGGAACTTGGAACAAAAGCAATTTGAGGCTGGTCCTCAGGGGAGCCCGAGTGGCAGCTGCTCCCTTACAAGAGGAGACCAGACATGCCCTGAAATATAGCCACTGCTTTTTTTTTTTCTGACTGGGAACATGTTGACAGGTCATAGGGAGCTGAACTAACCCAAATGATTAAGGGCCTGAATGGGTGATTTATGAAGCAAGATAAGTACCACTACTAAAAATAATCAATTGCGTCCAGGTTGCCTTTCCCTCTAGCATCTCCAAGAGCCCAATCAAAACAGGGACAGGGGCTGGAGAGGTAGCTCAGCAGTAAAGGTGCTTGCCTACAGAGCCTAAGGACCCTAGTTCAATTCCCCAGTGCCCACATAAGGCCAGATGCACCAAGTGGTCCATGTATCTGGAGTTCATCTGTAGCAGCTGGAGGCCCTGGTGTGACTGTTTTTTTCTCTCTTCTATCTCACTCTGCTTGTAAATAAATAAATTAAAAAAAAACAGAGTCAGGCATCCCTGTCTGTGGGAATGGACCCCAAGACTCTCTCTATATACAACAAAACCTAGAGGCTCAAATCCCTTAGATAAAACACTGTAGAGTTTGTATATAACTTATGCAACCCTCTGGCATATTACAATCATGTTATACAATTTAAAGACTTTGAAACAGTCATTATACAACATTGCTCAGGTAGTAACTATAGAAAATGTCTGTACATGTCCTTTATAGATACATATTTTTTCAAATGTTTTCCATCCATGGTTGGGAGACTCAGTGGTAGGGAGGGCTGACTGCACAGGAGTCCTTTTCTTTAAGTAAAAACAGGCAGAGGTGAATGGCAAGCTAAAACTATAACAAAAAACCCTCAATTCCAATCAATTCTACCATTCTCTATTATTTATCCCAGACTCTCCTCTAAATGGTTAATCTGGTATATCATGCAAGCAGGATGACAAGAGACATCAAGCTTGTCTCTAGAAGTGGGGGAGAGCACAATACTTTTCACACAGTGACAGTGTGACTCACATCTATATACACTCACACAGTAAAAGGAAGAAAACTTTTCCAGTATGTAACAGTCACGATTTAAGGTTTTCTTCCTCAGATCAAAAACAGTTATGAGACAAATAGATCCTTCTGTCTTTGAAAGGTTTGATTTTCCTTCTTCTGTAAAGGGAGGCGGGCAGGCAGCCATGGTTTACAGTCTCCTATTCCTCTCAGCATCTACCACACATATCCCACAGTCTCTTTGTGAAAGTAAGTGGAACAATTCTCATGAATATCATGTTCCCTCAAGAAGCAACCTGCACACTACTACGATTTCATAACAAGCATTTGCCCTCTCTCCTGTGCAACCTTGGCCAACCCTCTGACCTCTCTGAGTGTCGTTTCCCCCTTTTGTGAAGTGAGCCTATTAGATTAGAGTATATATGAAAACTTTTCAGAAAATACAAACTTACAGAGCCTTTGAAGGGTTAGATGGACAGGCACACTGGGGAAAGGGAGGTTGAAAGGACAGCAACCATGAAATGAGGAGTTTGGTGAAGCCAGGTGGATCCTAGAAGGCTACATCCCTTTCTCTTCTATCCTTGACCCTTCTAGGATCAAGGATAGAAGAGAAAGGGATGTAGATGTGGGAGGAATCAGAAGTGGAAACAAAACCACTGGAGTTTTATATGTAAAATAGAAAAAAAAAGTTACACGCTTAAAGGTCTTAAAGGAGTGAACAGAGAGAGGCAGATGTTGAACATGATCTTGGCACCTACACTGAGAATTCAGAAAGGAAAGATGCTGTAAGAGATCCAGGGAAGTACAGAAACATGTGTCAAACACGGGGTAATAAGAATAAAAAACTATGTCTGAACAAAGTCACAGCACACACTGAGAAGCAGAACAGGGAGAAAGTCTCTAGGTCCCATGCCTGGAAAAGCAACACTCTTGTCTTGACAATGAGAGCACTGGTGAGCAGGGAAGATGTGACATATGAGAATGATATCTTGCACCAGGGGATCAGGAAAGGGAGTTAAAGGGAATTTGTAGAGGCCAGGCAGTTCCTTGTGTGGGATTCCTTTCCTAGCTCCCCCAAGTCCTTGAACCATTGTATTTCCTCTCCAACCAAAGCTTAGAAAGAGGTAAGAGAGCAAATAAGAAAAGTCTGAGCTTGTATCCATCTGAGGGTCATGATAGTTCCAGGCTTGAGGAGGGATGGGGGAGTGGGGGTTGGTGCAGAAACCATGAGGCAGAACTGAGGCCTTGACTGTTTGGGGTGCAATGGAAGATAAGATTGAGGGAGGTGCTTCTTAGGAGACACTGAAGAAATGCTGAGGAGGAGGACAATTAAAAAATTCAGTCTCTCAATTCACAATTCCCCCTATCCCATGCCCCCTGAGGAAGGCCTTCAGTGGGTTGAGGACAGGGAGAAGGGAAATGTGGGTACCATCACAAGACTTGCTCATACAATGTATCTAATTATTAACAATAAAGTTAAAAAAATTGGATTTTTATAAATGTTCCCTGTTTATTAAAAATATTGGGAGGGCTCTTAGAAGTCACAGGATTGTTTCTGTCAATCATTTAGCTTCTAACAGGGTAGGTGAAACCATTTGAAAAATAGTTTATAGCTAGTCATAGCGTAGTACATGTCTTTAATCTCAGCCCTTAGGAGGCAGAGGCAAGAGGATCACCATGAGTTCAAGGCAAGCCTGGGATTACATAGTAATTCTAGGTCAGCGTGAGTTACAGTGAGACTCCTATTTGAGAAAAAACAAAAGCAACAAAAAAGTTGTTTACAATGCAACCAAAATCCCCAAAGTGTCCACTTACACAATTCTCTAAAGCTTTGCCTCATAAATTTTAAGGTCCATATGACTCATCTGGGGGCCTTGTTAAACTATAGTGTACTATAGTATGTGGGTCTAACAAGGTCTCAGACGACGCTGCCCACTCTCTGAAAAACCAGCTTCTAAAGCTGTTAGCTGTTTGAACAAATGAGCTCTAAGTTTTATTTTAGTTCTAATATTCTATGATTCTTTCTAAATGTCAGAATATGTCAATATTTTAAGTCATATAAAAAACACAACACAGGTTTCAGAGCACTTGCCACTTAAGATGAGGGCCTCTGGAAGGAGACCACCAATTTCAACTCCACGTGAAAAAAGCTGGGAATAGGCACGCACCTGCACCTCTGTAAACCCAGGCTGCAGGGGGTGGAAACCAGAGAATCATGAAGGCTTGCTGAAGGATAGACACCAGCAGGCCAGGGAAGAGGGAGAGGGAAAGAGAGAGGGAAGGAGAGAATGAGGGAGGGAGAAGAGAGAGGGAGAGATGGAGGGGCAAACCCTGTTTCAAGGAAATACGTGGATGAATCCTAAGAGAAGGACACCTCTGATGCTCTCCTTTGGCCTTCACGTGCTTGTGTACTAAGCACTCCTATCTGCATACAGACATGCATATATTGCACACACCACACACATGATCCTCCTGCCTCCGCCTCTTCACCAATATACTACCGGCGTGTGCCACCACAACCGGCTCACACCACACACATAATACTTGCACTCAGCTTCATATTACTGAGACAAAAATCCAATCAGAAGCAGCTTATGGGAAGAAAAGGGGTTTATTTTAGGCTTATAAATTCCAGGGAATATCATCAATGGCAGAAGCTGGCTCACTTCCATAAATGCAAGCTGAGAGACACCATCAAACAGCCAGCAAACACCAACCACAAACAGCCAGACCTCCAAACTGCTCACTCTATCCCTTAGGACAAGACTCAAGACCTGTTCCCAAACACCCAAACACAGCTTAGGGCTGGACTCCAAGATCCGCCCTCAGTGACATCCTTTTCCCCAGTAGGACACGGCCCACTTGAGACTAAAGATTCCAGCCTGAGTCTGTGGGGCCACATATTTAAACAACTACAATCCACACACACACAACTGCCACACAAAGTATTTTTCAGATATAACCATCTTAGGACAGCCAACTTTCAAATTCACAAATGATAAAACTGATGTGGCTCTAATACATCCATAATAAAGATACAGTTCCCACAATGAAGGGAACATGAAGCTACCAGCTTCCTCCCAGGCATATTTCCCTACTATAGCAGCTGCTAATGCTTCCTCAGGTCACAGAGATGGTAAAGGGAAGCAATATTTGTCAACCTGGTCAGACCACTGGAACCACCTGAGAAAGCAGATGCTATACAGCTTGGGTACTGAGATGTGTTAACTGTCCAAGTGATTCTAATGTGCAACTAAAATTCACAACTGATGGGGATGGGGGTATGGCTCAATGATTCAAGGAGCTTCCCTGCAAGCTTGCTAACCCCAGCTCAGCACCCACCTACAGCTGGACACAGAGTGTCCCATGCATCTGTAATTCCAATGGGAGATGGAGCCAGGAGAATCCAGGAGCTCACAAACAGCAGTGGCAAGAGAGAGACCCTATCTCAAAAGGTAGAAGGAGAAAAGAAACACCCAAGGTTGCCTTCAGACTGCCACACGCCCACCATGGCAAACACACACCCATATACACCCATCATACTCATATATACATACAAAGAAATAATGAAAATAGAAAAAAAAATAAACCTGAGAACTAGGGAAGGCAGAGCATGGACAGACCATAGAAACCAGAGGTAAGAGGTCTGCTGGTCACCATATCACGACTCAGTCCCTGTCTCTCCCAATCCCCACAACTGACTCCAATTCACTACATATAATCTCCTGTCCATCTACACCCACAGCCCATCACCTAGGCTACTCCAGATGTGACCAGATTTTACTGCCTCCAAAGTCCTATGACAACAAGGTTTGGTAGGTGGTTCTGTGTTTCTCTGTGCCAAGAGGAACTGAGATGAGGGTGATACCTGCTGAGAAAATGGCTAAAAAATTATTTCTGTCCAGGAGATATCTTGGTTCGCATCTTGAGTTTCTGGCCTATGGGAACATCGTCTGACTTGATGGCAGTGCTAAGACCATAGGATAGTCTTCTCGTCAAGCCTGGGAAGGGTCTCACAACTTCTTATGAACCCAGCAATACATCAGCTATGTATTTGCCACAAATAAATGAAAACCCATGTTTACCTGAACACAAATGTTTAACAACAGTTCTACTTATTATTACTACAACAGAAATAACATAAACACCCTTCCACACAGTGGTTCATCCATAATAAAAGAATATTACGCAGAAGTAACAAGAAGACTGAAGTGGTAGTGCATACATTTAACAGCAGCATTCGGAAGGCTGAGGGCAGGAGGTTTGCTATCTTGGCTATCTGGAGGTCTCCCAAAGCGGATGGGAATGACAGAAGTCATTCTCAAGGAGTCACACACTATATAAGACTGGTTGAATGGAAGACTCCAAAGGACAACATTACAGTGAAATAACAGGTTAGCAATTGCTAATCACAGCCTGAGGACCACCCACTCCACCACAGTGCAAGTGACAATTCTGGACTTACTGGCTCCCAGGCCAAGGTCAGGGGCTCAGTCACTATGGGAGGCCATTATTCCATTATGGAGAAATACCTTATCATCTCAGGGAGCTGCAGTTAGGGCTGGACTTGTCTGAGGCCCTGGGGATTCAGAATCATACTCAACATCCAAATGTGTACAAATACTGTTTCAGTCTAGCTAGGCCCCTTACCATCCCAGTTCTGTTCAAATGAACCAACTACCTCATTGTTTTCTAAACATCTCTGCTTCCACTGAATTCACATCAAGCAAAGGTTTAGTGTGCAACTCAGATGAAAGGGCACACTAAATGATGAAAGTGTGCCTGGGCAGGCAGTGGAAGGAAGGTCCCCAGGGTTACAGCTGATGAAGTCATCTGGTGGTCATAAATTTGAGAGATAGGAGAAACCTTCATATCATCGCTATAGCAGTTCTCGTTACTGGGACAAATCACCCGACCAGAAGCAGCTTATGGGAGGAAAGGGTTTATTTTAGCTTACAGTTTTGAGGTTCAGCTCCATCATGGCAGGAAAAGCATGGCAGAACAGGCAACCAGCTTACATCGCCATGCATCAGAGCAGGGCAGGAGCAGCGAGGCTGACTGAGCTAGTGAACACCTACAAGGGCAGGACTAACAAACCTCAAGCTTTGCCCCTGGTGACATGCCTCCTCCAGCAATGCTTGACCACTCAACCAGGGATTGGGTATGAGGCCTAGTCATAAACACATGAGGTATCAGGTGACATTTCACATTCAAACCACCACAATAGCTATCCAAGATCTCTCCAAGCTACTGCCTGTGGTAGTTTTGAATAGATGTCCCCCAAAAGAATTAAAGGTTTATTAAAATTGTAAATTGTCTCCAGCCAGTTCTGGATAGAGGAAGTGTGTCACCTTGGCCAGATCCTAGGGTTCAGCCCTCAGGTATTTCTGGGGTGGTTCTGGAATTCTAGCTTTACATATACAAAAAGCAGTCTGAGCTCAAGCCTGGAGTTCCTCTGGTTTGCTAGTTGGGAGTGTGCTTGCTTGTGGTGCTGGTGGTGGGCTTCTGTCTCTGTCTCTGCTTGGATCTGTGAAGGGGGCCAGCCTTTTTTCCTTAACTTCCCCTGGGTCTGTTACCTCAATTAAGATTTTCCTCCCCAAATTGTGCCTGGTTTGGAGACTCATCCCAGGGGCATGTGGCTGACTACGACACTGCCTCTCTTCTCTTTCCTAGAACATCAGGTTTTGTACTTCATTCTCTGCAGCTCAAAGGACACAGGGACCTATGTGATCTATGTGCTTGGGGGCATCCAGGCTTCAGAGACGGTTCTGGAACACACACTGCAAGAATACCTTCCTCATCTCCGCAGATGATATGGGAGGGAAAGGACATGGCATGGCCTGGATGTTTGTTTTCTCCAAAATTCCCACATTGAAACCCTAGTTTCCAGGAGGTGAGACGATTGGAAGGTAATTGTATACAAATAACTTTCCATTCTAATTTCCCAGGCCCCTTACCATGTCAGTCCTATTCATTGCAACACTGAGCCAACTACTTCATTGTTTCTAAAAATCTCTGCTTCTATGCTGAATTTAGTCTAGGTTGTGAGGATGGGATCCTAACAATGGATTGGTACCCTTGTAAGAGCTACACTGAGAAGCAGGCTGTACTGGCACATAACTGTTATCCAAGCACTTGGGAGGCAGAGGCAGGAGGATCAAAAGTTTAAAGCCAAATGCCTTAACAAAAGAAAAAAAAGAAAGAATGAATGAACTAGGCTGAGGAAAAGTCATGTGAGCACACTGCAAGAAGGTGACCAAGGGCAAGCCAAGAAGAGGGCCCTCACCAGAACAACTGTGCTGGGACCCTAACAGACTTCCTGACCCCAATCTACAAGAAACAAATGTCTGCAATTTAAGCTACCACACCTTTTATCAGAGCCAATCCAAATACAACAGAGCTGTTGGAGGAAATCGTGGAAGTTCTGGTGTGAGAGGCAAGAGATGGCTGGTCATGATTGCTGATCAAGAGCAGAGTTGGAGCCCTGGGAACTCGCACACACGGGACAGAACTGGTCTCTCCTGTTTTAAGGCTGCCTATTCTCCCTCACTCTGCAACAATATTATTATAGTAACCCTCACAGCATTCAACACAATGGCTTTTTATAAATACCAGAGCACTTTTGGACTCCAGTCTGAGGGGCGTTAAACAACTGTCATGAATCATATACATAAATGTCTATCTATTATACTATTTAATATTATCTAGTGCTCACCAACTTGGTCTTCATAGTCCCCCCTCACTAAATTATTCTGGACACATGTACTTGCTTTTCACCATAAAAAACTAATAGTTTGCCCTGACTGCATCCAGGGAGGGGGTACTCCCAGGATCATGGTGGAGATAAGGGACACAAAATACACCCCCATCTAAATCTTTCTAAAACATTATATAATAGGTTTTGATCAAAAATATTCTGTATTGCCCCACTGGCTACACAAGATCAAAACCAATATTCAGCATTGTCTACCTGACCCAAAGCGGGTTTTCTTCTCCCACCAAACAGCTCTCCAAAACATATGGTTTCTAAGGTCCTTCTTTAGTCCTGTGCTTGGTGTGAGGACCTCAAAGACCATGCTAAGGCTAAGAGACTGCAGGGCCAGTATGCACAGATGTCTTCTGCCCCATCTTGCTCCATCCATAGAAGCTGCAGCCCTGTATTGTTGGGAGTGACCCTTCACTTTACAAACAAGTTTTGAACATCACAGCTTTACAGGAAAACATGGTTACAATAGTTCAACATTGTGGTTGTGCATTGTACATTGTGGTTGATTTAGTCTATTCTGAGGATAGTTAGATTTTCTTATGTCTATACTTGTACTTATCATTTTTGTCCCCAAATTATGCTCAACCCCTCTCCACCCGTTTCTAATCCAAATCAAGCATCCTCTATCATAGCCTGGAGGAATTACTTAGGAAACTCAACTATAATAATGCTACATTTAAATGCTCTCGTCCTAACACACCTAACCTGGAACATGATTCTTTTTCATCTTCTCAACCAGCATATAAATTATTTGAAGGTAGGAGTTACGTAAGTTCAGCTGTGTATCCTCTTTAGTATCTATTTATAGAGTTTTCAGCCAATTTTAAGGACTTCATCTGACAATGTAGAAAGATCACTCTGGCTGCTGTGTTATGAATTTGAAAGGCAAAGGAGGAAGGAAGCAAGGAAGCCTTAATTAAGGAGGCCAAACTCAGGGGGTGTTATGGTTTGATCCAGGTGTTCCCCACAAACAAATGAATGTGTTCTCAATAATCAATCCTTAGCTGATGGCAGTTCAGGGATTACCTCACTAGAGCTGTGTTGTTGGGGGCAGGCTTTTGGGGTTATAAGCCAGTTTCCCCTTGCCAGTATTTGACACACCTTCCCCCCACAAGCTGTTTCCAGTGCTGTGGCAGAAGTGATGTCTACCCCTCTGCTCATGCCATAATTTTCCCTGCCAGGATGGAGTCTCCCCTCAAGTCCATAAGCCTAATAAACCCATTTCTCCACAAGCCGCTTTTGTTTGGGTTCTTTCTGCGTAGCAATTAGAAAGCTGACTACAACAGGGGGTAGGAAAAGTGTACCAGAACTATAATCACAGGCTTGGAAGGCCTTCCCATGCCAAGAGAGAGGAAGACCCCAGGCAGGAGGCATGACTCCCTGTGGCAATCCCTTGGATGACTTCCATTTAATTTTAAGGGAAGACAGACATTCAAAAACAACCAGGGTTCCCCTTCCGTTTGTTTCTAATCTATTTAGCTCTTCTGAAGAACCTTTGTCCCATGAAACCTCAACATCAATGGATCTACATATGTGATCTATGGAGGTGGTTTAATGCCCCTCAGACTCAAGTCCAACACTGTGACAAGCTCTTCCAGGTAGACTATAGACTCGACCTGCTTGACCTACTTCTCTTTCCCTAGGAGCTTAACCACTCTTAGGAAACTAGGCTGCTGAGTAAAACACAGGTAAACGGTTCTCTCTTCCTTTTCCAAAAGGAAATTGAAAAAGGAAAAAGAGTAATAGCTACTGCTCTTTAAAATTGTCTCTAATGGTCATCTTGTTTTGTAGCGATCATCGCCCTCTGGGTTCAAATCAAAAGCTCTTCTGTGACTAAGATCCATGATAATATCCATTTTAACAATTTATTGGTGTGGAATAATTATGCCAAAAAGAAAACCATTTTTCTCCCAGCTAAAAGGAGCTGTGTTCCTTTTATTTTCCCCTAGCCTTTTTTTTTAATTAGGAAGATGCTTAGTTGCAACCAATTACATCTAGATCCTGCTTAAAAAATAAGTACTGCTGTTTAAACCTCCATGTGTTCATCCATTCCAGTTTGCAAAAATGTCAGCAGTTACTTCTTTCTTAAAATGTTTAAACTACTTCTCTGAAAGATCCCTCATTTCACATCACCCTATCTCTTAACTCTCCCTAGTCACTACCAAAGTAAATAAAATAAAAGCAAATCCAATCTAAACATACAGGTCTTGTATCTAGTCATGAGTAATGTAGCCAAGGAACTACAGAGGACATTCACCTGAGAAGCTAGCTACAAGGTGGCTTGGGGTTCCCAAAGTTGGTGAATTTAGAAGGCAAAGTACACCTGTTACTCTGGATAGATTGTGGCCCCCTCTAAAACCTAAAGCAGCAGCTGGTAAGAAACACTGTAGCACACCAGTATGGAAAAGGAACCCATCTTCAGGCGCCAGCTAAGAATTAGGAGACTCACTGGGTCCTTTCCATCTTGAAATGGTTATATATATATATAAATGTACATCCATCCATCAACAAGGAAATTTTTTCTCTTGTTGCTTTTTTCGATAATTTTCCATTTCTTTCCTGTTCTACGTTGGAGCTCAGTTTGTCAGGTATCAGACGTCTCAGATTGATTCTCTAAGCTGCCAGCCTTTTTTCTCTTGGCTTTCATGTCTATTCTACCTTTTGGTTGATTTCTTTAAAAAGAATCTAACTCTTCTATTGACTTCTTTTTGAGTTTGGATTTTATGTTCTCTGTTTCTAAGTATTTTCTTGTTCTTTTCCATAGTGCCCTATTCTTGTTTTAGGATGTGGTATCTTCTTACTGCTAATTTTGTCTTTTTTCTGTTTTCTTTAGCTTCCTCCTTCCATTTGTTTATGTTAGTCTCTCTCTCTCTCTCTCTCTCTCTCTCTCTCTCTATATATATATATATATATATATATATATATATATATATGTGTGTGTGTGTGTGTGTGTGTGTGTGTGTGTGTTTCCTCAAATATCTTGTGTGTGTTGGCTGCCCGTGCACATTTATGAAAGAGGAAGTCAAAGATGCCTGGAAACACCATAAGCTGCCTCTTTGCCTGGAGGACTTTACTGACTACCAAGCTTCCTTGTAAAGTTACCAGTAGGCAAATTAGCTGCAGAAACCTTCACAGGTTAGGTTAGAGATCTTGACTCTGGCACTGCTCAGTTTCTCCATAGGAAAAAAAAATTCAGAATCCATATTCTAGAAATGGAAGAGAGCTTGAGAGTCCCAAGTGTGAACACTCTTAATATCCTTTTGTTTTAAGCACCTCAGCCCAGCCTCTGCAATAACTGATCAGTCCATGTCTCGAGCCTTTTCAAATGTCCTGACATCCCTCACATTTCTTCATCAATGTCCCCTACTGCAGTCCTGGGACTGAAGAAGTGTTTGCTGTCCAGCAAGCTATCAAATCATCAAACCCTGCATTCTGTCTTTTAAACAGTGATAAAAATCCTTTATTGATCATTTCTCCTCTTGTTCTACTAGCTATTTCAGTGACATTTCAGAGGAAGAGAAGATAGATAGATAGATAGACAGACAGATAGATGATACATACATACATACATACATACATACATACATACATACATTCCACCAGGTTCCATGACCATTACCTAATTTTGAAAGACCATCTTGAAAAAAACTAGTAGACTTCTCTACACCAGTCTTAGAGATGCTAAAACTCTAGTAGAATCATCCTCTTCTCACCTTAGACATCAAGGGGGAAGGCTGGTGTGGATGCAGGCAGACCACAGCAGTCTCATTAGACTAGAAAGACATGAATGGTTGGAGATGGACAGTCGCAGCTGGAGTAGGAGCCGGTTTAGAAGTAAAGGCCACAGCATCTGGTACTAGCTAGATGTTCCACAGAAGAAGAATGAGGAACCCAGAGGGAGGCCTTAGGTTTGTGCAATGGAATTCAGGTGGCACTAGTCACTGGATCAAGAAGACTGGAGGAAGATCAAGATTTAAGGCTTGTCTTGGTGGTGCTTATCTATACTCCTAGCACCCAGGAGGATGAAGCAGGACAACCACAAGTTTGATGTCAACCTGGGCTACATGGTGAGACCCTGTCTCTCAAAGGAAGCAGGTATTGATTTTAGCAAACAACATTGGGATATCTTTGAGAAACCCAAAAGGATATGTCACATAGGCAGTGGTATATAATTAGAATTTGGAGTCAGAGAAGAAAAAGATCTCAGCCAGAAATACAAATCCTGTAGTCTGTGGATAGTTGTGAATGTATCTGAGACTGGGTAGGTTGACAAAAAAAAGAAAGAAATGAACACCAATCATGTATTTATAGATGCCAATGAGATAATACGCCTCTCTATGAAACTACAGAAAAATGCTATTTTGTAGTCCTACAAGGTTGATTACCTATACTAGGATTTAAATATGTCTCCTAAAAGTTTGTGTGTGTTGGAATTTTAATGTCTAGATTAACTATTAGGAAGTTGAGAAGGTATCTAATTAGGCTCCATCAATATTCAATGGATAAATGCCATTATAAAAAGGTTTCTCTCTCTCTCTTTCATTCTCTTGCCCTTTCTCTACTCGAGAACCAGCAAGAAGACCTTCACCAGATGCCAAAAACTTGATCTTGGACATCCCTACTCCCAGAACTGTGAGAATTAATCCTGTTATATATAAGCTATGTAGTCAGTACTATTGTGCTTCAGCAACACATCCCAGTGTAAGGCAACCTGGAAGAAGAGATAGCTAAAGGAATTCAACCAAGATGGTATGAAAGACAGTGAAAGTCACATACTTAAAGTCACAGTCACAACCAATGCTGATGAATGAATAAGGAGTCAAGATGATTGGAAACACCCCATGGGTTTGCAGAGAACAAAGCAGCACTGTCTATGTTAATGAAAATCACTGTGGCAGAACGATGCAACTAGAAGTCAGTTTAAAATGTAAAACATAGGCAAATAAAATATGGACACGATAACATACAAGATATACAATTAAGGATAACAACAAGATAATGGTATTAAGGAGCCCAAAGTGCCTATTTAAAGGACTCAAAAATGCTTTAAATGGTTAAATATAGTTTTAAAATAGTTATTGTTAAGATTACTAGTAGCTTTAAGCCTTCCAGCACTTATAATGCTTTCCACGTAGCTGATTCTCATTAAATATTTTGGATATGATAATAACTGTTAAATAGGAACAAAGGCATTCTAAACCATTCTACATAAATTTGCAATTGAAAGTAGTTACAAATTCTTAGCAAATCATATAGTCTGTTTTCCCTTCACGGAAATCTTCATTCTCTTGAGCTGTGAATTAGCAAAAGTTTCTCATTAGAATGTTATTATTGGCATGATGAACTTACTCTCAAAAAAAGGAAAGAAAAAAAAAAGGAAAGAAAAACCCACAAACGTTGACTAAACGGGAAGCTGGTTTTTGATACAATTCATGGCTGTAAGATTTAATGAGGAAAGCTGTGAAGACCTCCAACCTCTGAGGAGAAAGGAACTCTGGTCCTCTACCCTCCACTCCTGCTGTGGTTAATGAATGAAGTCCTCTGGGATAACATGGAAAATACACAGGCTACAGGTTTAGTGTTGCTTTAGTTTATATTTATTATTCTCTTTAGTTTGAAGGAGAAAAAAGGAAAGAAGACCTTAAGAAACCAAAGCAATTCATCTACTGCCTTCCAACAAAAGCCAGTCTAGAGGAAGGAATATACATACACTCCTTGCTTTTCCTGAAATGACTTCTCCCCATCCAACAGATCAGATAAATCTCCCTTGAACCCCACAGTTCAAATACACACGTATACATTCTCTCATTCCATTAGGCCCTTACCAACATGAGCTCCCCTCCCCACAATAAGACAGTCAGTCTTCCCTTAAATTTGAGCTGTTCCTCATTCATAATTAATTCAATTTCAGTACCTTACACACTGGATGGCAATGAATGAATTGTCTTTTCCCAGATCAATTTTGCAACTGGACCATTTCCATCACAAAGCAAGATCTAAGGACACATTGTATGCTTTTATTCAGGACATCGGACATATAACTAACAATTCTGTATTGAGCAGATGGTATTATATTTCCAACAAGTTTAGTCATGACTTACTGTGGCATATTAGGTAAGGGCTACTGGAAAAAACCTCCACTAACTTGCTGGCTTAAAATTAGTACAAGTTTATTCTCTTTAGGTTGTAGAGGCCAAAAGTGTAAAATACTCCTCAGAGACACTTTCTTTCTGGAGACTCCTGGGAAGGTTCCATTTTCTTGATATTTCCAGTTTTTAGAGGCTGCCTATATTCCTTGGCTTCTGATTCCTTCATTTGTCAAAGTCAGTTACATTCATCACGTTGCCTCTGTCTCTCTGACATCACTCATAAAGGTCTTTGTGATTAAACTGGCTCCACCTGGGTAATCCAAAATAATTTCCCATCACAAGATTCTTAATCATACCTCTAAGTCCCTGTTGCTGCATGTAAAGTAATATGAGGGCATATCTGACTTAAGATGATGAGTTTGACAAATGACAAAATATTTCAACCAAATGATTATTAATTTTGAAAGACAGAGCTGATACTTAGCTGAGGAAGCTTAAATTATCTGGAAATTTTGTTGTACATCCAGAGATGTGAGCCCTCAAAGCAGTATTCCTTAAGAATCCAAAAATTCAAATGAAATAATCATTATTTAAAATGCTGAAGAAACCTCCCAAGAAGGTATTTTAAAGCCAACATATGAGCAATTAATATGGCTCCTTATTTTATAACCACACCTCATTTTTTAAAAGTGGAATAGAAATGAACTGGATGTATCAAGACAGGCTTGGTTTGAAATGACTTTTGCCCACTAGCCATAATAAGTCAAAAGAACAAGCTCTGGAGGGAGCTATTCTGAAAGAGGAGAACTGAGAGGGGTAGAACCACTGAAGTAAGAGCTGAGCATTTCCAGACAACTTCTCTCCTCTGAACTTTTTTCCTCTCTTCCGATGTGTAAATGATGGGATGCTGCTTAATATGACCGACTCTGGCCGATTCATCACAACCTGAGTATATTCATCACATGTCACTTATACCTAGAGAAATTTAAATGTAGGCAAGTTAAATTATACTGTGTCTCTTATATTAATGCCTATAGATTATTTGCATTTACAAAACTCCTGCTTGTATTGATGCTCATGCTATAATTCCATTATTTCTGAATGTCACACCAAGCAGATCTAAATGTGTCCCCCATTCCTTCCAAAGATGCTGAGGACTTGAATTTCTAAGTTTCAGGTTCCCACCCTACAGGTCTGGGAACATACAGATCTGTGATGTGGTGATATATTTCTCAATCACATACACATGACTTCACAAATATACACTCACTCCACATGAGCTGTCCAGAATTGCCACACAAATCTCCCAATTGTATATATTTCAGTTTTCTGAACAGACCCCCATTAGCAGCTTCATAGGTAAAGCTGAACCCTATCACTGGCCTTGATATATGGCACTCTTGGTGGTCACTAATGCCCCATTCATAGCCATGACATCACTGTTTCCATAGAAACAACATCACTACATTTTCAAAGGGGAGAAACTAGAAGGGATTCTCAGAGAAGACAAAACCCAAACAATTGAATCGGAATAAGCAGGCTGTTAGCTAATGTGCTTCCCCCCCCTTTTTTTGAGAATGTCTTAGTTTCTTGTGAAAATATTACAGATAACTAGAAAATTTAAGTGCTAATTCATTTTGTAATATAGTGTACTTTGCCCTGAGTAATCTAGATTTACATTAAGAAACTTACTCTTCTCCAAATAAGATCTACAATTCTACAATGTTTTTAATACTATTTAAAACACTTAAAACTCCTAATGTTTTTAATGGTTTAATGTTCCCTTTTGACTTTGTGTATTTATATGTTGTTAAGTTAGCATAATTGAAAGTATGTTTTAATATTTTTATCAGTTCAACTAAAAATAATTTCATATATAGTTAAATTTCATTACAAAATGTAAAAACCAAATTATAATAATATAAAAACTGAATGACAGAACTGTATTTATGAAATTCCATGCATAGAATGACAAAGATAAACTATTACACTTTGGACAAAACATTTTGTAAAGTAATCACGACAATAAAAAATTCATGAAAAAGGATGCCAGACACTAGCAGATTCTAAGACTGTCCATTCAAACCTAAGAGAGCCTGTGTTATTAGACTGCTGAGCTCAGAGAGAAAAACCAGCACATTCTTTCAAGTGTTTATAATTAATAGTCTGATTTACAATCCCAGAAGCATTTTAGGAATGTCTTTCTAGACGTGGGACAGTCTTTCAAAAGAGTGAAAATGTTGCTCAAATCAGTCACCCAAAAGCAATTTAACTCCAAAAAGACAAGAGTACAATTGGGGTGTGGTCACAAGGAGAACACATGTATACACACACAGTCCCTGATCCGGAAAGAATGGCAGCAAGATAACCTATTGGGGATTTTCTTGGTACCAAGAGCGATGAGACTGAACCTTATCACAAGGTTGCAGGCTGAGGGAAAGGGCTTTGTATTAGGTGGAATTCTCAAGTTTATACATAATATAACTTCACAGATCCTAATGAAACCAGAAGACATCATCCACGCACAATGAACCTTTATAACATCTCTTGCTAACTCCAAGGTTACTCCTTTGTTATTGATTGGATATCAGATGCACTAGGTTGATAAAAGCACTTATACAACATGTTTAATGATGACAATCCAAAAAAATACCCATTTCTTAATTTCAGTGGTGGACTGGTTTGTGTTTATCCCTGAGAATTTATGTGAGTGAAGGAAGCAATGTAAGTACATCAAGATGGCATGGAACGAACGCAGAGTTCAGAACATCCCTGGATCCTACAAATTAGTTAGGTGCTAGTGTCCCATGGTCTCCACTGGACACGTCAAAGGCTTGGCCATGGGGAGACTGACCTGGAGCTGAGGTTGGACTAGGGAGGGTGAGACACATGAGACCACAAAAGACACAGGAAACAAACCAAGATAGGAAAGGAGATGGAGAGAAGTGACAGGGTCCATGAAAGAAAGATCACAGAGAAGCCATGGTTGGAGCTGTGCATATGCTTCCTCACAGCTAGGCTGTTCTGGAGTCAACTCTCCTCCACTCATGGTTACTGCCACCCAGATCCCATTCATACTCCTGGGGGCAGGGGCCAGAGTAAGAGGATACTGCTTACAAAACGCATGGAGACATGGTTCCTGCTCTCACAGGACACACACACACACACACAGACACACAGACACACACACACACACACACTATTATCATAAATACTATGTGATTAAGTAAGTTAACTAGAGTTTTACCAGAAAGAGAATGAAGGAACTATGAGGGTTGGGGGAGACTGGGCAGTGAAAACATGTACCGAAAGCTCTAGATACCCACACAATATCAAAGAGATCCAAATATGCTGGAGGAAACGAGCACAGGGAAGTGGTTTGCATAAATCTCAAAATTCAACTAGGGTCAGTTAACAGCCAACTCCAAATAAATAAATAAATAAAGTAATAAATCTGATATACCTGATTAATAATTGCTTAAAAGGGGAAATGTTCTCTTGGAAATATGGATAAAAAACAGAAATGCTCAAGACAATGGAGGTCAATCTGAAGAGATGAAGGCCAAGTCAGATCCAGAAACCTCAGGTTAGAGCCATGGTGACCCACAACCCTAAAACAGGTCATCTAGATCTCAAGATGCTGCTTGTGTGATAGCACCTCTGCTGGTGACAGGGTGTGCTGCAGGGCGGAGCCACATAGAACAGAGAAGCCCACTAGCTTCTATGGTCTTCTCCATAAACCAATCCCTGGCCACAGTGCTCTCTCTAAATACTTCTCCAGCCAAATGTAGTAGCATATACCTGTAATCCCAGGGATGCCAAGGCAGGGGGATCCCACATTCAAAGAATAAGACTTAAGTTTTTTAATGATCTCGGATGTCCACCTATCATTTCTATACTTCTATTTCCCTGCTGGTGGCTCCTTCACCTCTAACATCTTAATTCTTGAGAAAGGGATGAACAGAAGCCAGCTTCATCAAGAAATGATGTGTGGCAAGAATAGGAAGCCTTTAAGCTCTCAAGAGACAGAGCGAGGAGGATCATAGCTCAAGGCCTATCTTAAAAAGGAAGAGAGGGAGATGCCCTCAAATGGTAGGTGCTTCAGAAGTGTCAAATAACTGAAGGATTTCAATTCATCTATAAAAAGTGAATTCTTAATGAGGGTCATTTTACAAGTAGCTCTAGGTATTGGGTTCGGGATGACTGAGTCAAAATATAAAAACCAAAGATGCTAACATTCCAAGATTCAGGCCAAATACAAAAGGGACCCCAAGAATTCATGAGAAATGGCTTTTGCATCATCAATTATTCTGGTGTTAAGAGATAGGAGACCCTACTACGCCAGAAAGAAACCACACATTTATGTATGCATGTGCATATTTGTGTATGCCTGTGAGAAGAGGAATAACTGCGTGTGTATCTGTTTATGTGAGAATGGAAGAAGGAAAGCAGACATGAAGGAAGGAAGAGAAAGCATGTGGCCAAGGAAGGTAAATGACACTGGGATTCAAGGGTGGGAAAAGGAACAGAACATTAAATAGCATCTTCAACCTGTGTAGTTTTTGGCCAACATCTGGAAATCTCCAGGACTCACAAGCAACAAAAATGTTATAAAGACCTTTGAGTGGGAAATAAGATCCACTGGAAGATTAAATTCATCTCAGAAGCCAAAGTAAGGCAAACTACTGCAGGAAGCTGACTAACACACCAGACGACAGGAAACACAGTTCTCACTCAGATGTACCACCACATACCAGTGGGTCCTCGTGGACTGGATCATGTGTACACTTGATGCTTTGTTCCCTGTTTCCTCTTTTCTTCACCAACTTACCCAATTACCACTTATCACTTTCCATAACATCTGGGCCTGTGTACCTATGCAGAGAACAATCACAGGCATAGTTTGCTTTGTCCCAGCATTTATTTCTCTTGTGTGTGCTGACAAAATTCGTTCTTCAGAGGATTTATTTGATATTGCTTGTTCCATCCACTGACCACAGTGCTCATGGTGGTTGGGACTCCTGCCCCATTAGCCTACATACAGTAATGGAAACTCAGTGGAGAGGAAATCAGAGCAGGTGGCTACCACAGAGCAACTTACCACCTGTCTTATAAAAATTACTCATCAGCAAGTAACCCACACCTGAACCACACCCTCCCACTCTGGCCTAGTCACCCAGATCTCTCTGCAAGAAACAGTAGAAGCAGCCATTATAGAAACTGCTTGGAGAAGGGTCTGAGAAACTGCCTCTGTCTGGCCAAGGCTAGATGGAACAGGCTGGCAGCAAAAGGCACACACTGGCTTCCTACAAAAAAGGTGCATGGCCATTTAAAGCTCCACCCTGGAGATGAAGGCAGAAGGATCATAATTCCAGATCAGACTTAGCTACATAGAAAGTGGGAGAGAAAGTTGTGAGTCCTGGAGATTTCCAGATGTACAAAAACTACACAGGTTGAAGATGCTATTTAATGTACTGTTTCCTTTTCCACCCTTGAATCCCAGTGGTATTTACCTTCCTTGGCCACATGCTTTCTGTTTCTTCATTCATGTTTGCTTTTCTTCTTCCATTCTCATACACACACACACACACACACAAACACACACACAGAAATGAAGGTGGAGGGTAGGGAGAATGAATGTATAACACAAACTCTAGGATCTGCATAAAAATAAAATGTTCCTCAAGGTCATCTATGAGCCCCAGTACTTTAGAACTGCCTCTCAGATGCTAATTAGCCTTCCTGATTCCATCACACCAAGGGAAATGTAAATGTGTTAACTGATGAGCACAACCTAGACTATTCCTGGAGCACCAAGAGCTTCTAAAAGCATTTGACAGCATCATAGCATAGCCAAACTGAAGTGGACCTCAAGAGACCTCTTCAGAAAAGAAGCAGGAATAATGGGAAGAATTTAGGCTTAGAGAAAGATTAAAGATTCAAACCACAGATCAGGTATCCACAGATAAGGTGTGAGCCCCAGAAAGTTAAATCAGCTAAACGTCTCTCTTTTTGCAAAAGGAGGATAATATCACCTGTGCCATACCATACACTGTGTTGATAAAATGTCCTGGTGTTTCTGGCTTATTGAGATCAATAGTTACAGATAATATGTAATAGGTGATAAACTGAGGTTATAAAACAGAGTACTTTCTAATTTATAGAAATCTATCCTCCATCCTTTCTTTGTACTCCTCACCAGAGCCACTAAACACATCCATGTGTTTATAAAGCCTTCCCTTACCATGTCCTCAAGGTAGTAACGGAGTTCATCACATGCCAGCTTCATCTGAGTGGGTTCCCATGGTCTATGTCATCTCACAGCCCCACTGCTTTTCCCTTGAGGCATCCTCACCTCTGCCCAGCAGCTACTTCAGCTCCACTGTCTCCTGCTCCTCTCTGATCACTTCCTTGCAGCTATCAGCCCCCCCCCCCTGGAAGATTAGCCCCAGGAGGGAGTAGTAACATTCATGTCCATGGACAACCAGTGGTCTCCCATGTTGCTTGGGGGAAAGTATAGTGATCTGGCCTGTGTTGTAGAAACAAATGTTAGCCTCCAATTTCTAAGTGTAGATTCAACGGGAACATAATCCATTCAGATTTACTAAGAAACCACTATGGCCAAAAGCTAGTGTGAGATGCTGAGAATGAGGGACTATTTCAAAAATTTAGGGACATTAAGGACTTGGGGATGTAGCTCAATTGGTAAGAATGCTTGCCTAATGTGATGGTTACATTTAGTTGTGGACTTGACCAGTTTAGTAATCTTGGGTGGCTCTCTCTGAGGTTGTTTACAGGAAGGTAGCCTCTCAGTAGGGGGCAAGATTCTTGTAAGGAGGCTAAGAGGAGCTAGAAACAAACATCCCTTCCTGGGAGGGCAGTGCAGGAAGGGAGTTCCAGAGACCAGGGAAGTCAACAAGTCTGGGAAAGGGTTGCAAGACCCTGTCCTAAGGATATATAAAGAGGAATGAAATCTCTCTCCCCTCCCCCATGCCTGTTTGCTGGTGTATGTGTGGTGCTGGTGATGGTTTTTCTCTCTCTGCTTGGACTGTGAAAGGGGGGCCAGCCTCTTTCGCTATATGGAACTTCCTCTGGATCTATAGCATCAATAAATTTTTTCCTCCTATAACTGTGCCTAGTTTGGGGTTCATCCCAGCAGCATGTGAGCTGTCTACCACACCTTGCATACATGAAGATCTAGGTTTAATCTTCATAGCACTGCATAAATTCCAGAGGTAGAAGTAAGAGGACTAGAAGTTGAAGGCCATTCTTTACTACATAGAAAATTGCAAGAAAAAAAATTAGAGACAGGCAGGAGCAGCAGTTAAAGGCACTTGCTTGCAAAGCCTTATGGCCCAGGGCTCAATTACTCAGTATCCACTCCAGAACCCAGGAATCCTTTTACCTTGCTCCTCCTGGACCACTCCATAGCCACCACAGGTGCTGACAATCTCTCCCCAAAACAGTAATCTTCATTTCCTGGATACAGGTTATATCTGCTTATCTATGCATTAAAAGATAAAAATCTTTAACTGAACTGCTCATCTGTGTCAGCAGAAACACCGAAGAACAAGTGGCTTGGAAAATAAAAATCAACATAATTAAAAGGAAAAAAAAAATCTCTTCAAGGGTAATATGTTCATGGTATAAAACTGAAACTTTTACTCTATGCAGAGGTGGTGAGATTGCCTCAGATCTCAGTGTCTCAGAAGCTGGGGAGATGATGGTTGTGGCTAGGGAATCCAGGGTTATGGGAAAAGCTTCAACATTCACTTATGGGATAGGATGATGCTGTCAATTTTGGTTTTCTACAGTGAAAAGTACTCCCTCCTTTTTAAAGTGTTTTATCTCTGCCAATTTATCACCTTGATAAGGACAGTATCAACATTCTCCCATATCTTCTCGACACTGGCATCAGGTTCCTCAGACTCACTAATGAGAAACAAGCTTTGGTAATTAGAAGATTCAACCAGGAGACGTTTGTTGTAGACCAATTAGGTATCAGGCATACAGAGGTATAGAATAACACAGTCTGATAGAACTTTCTGGAATAATGGCATCCATCTGTGCCACATCTGTGGTAGCCAAAATAACAACTATTGAACATATAAACTACTGACCACTCAAAATGTAGCTAGTGCAGCCAAGAACCTGAACATGCTTTAATTTAAATTTAGCCACACATGACTAGAAGCTATTATAAAACACAGTCCCTGCACGAGCATCTTCATGTTATATCTGGAGGAAGAAGATAAGAACATGTGAAAAGCTGACTCACGATGACACAGTGTGAGGGAGGTAAAGATGCCAAGTGGATGGCATGTAGAATGACAGGGCAGGACATGAGCTGACAAGGACTAGGATCAAAATGAAATAGTCTGCACCAAAGATGACAAGGCACTATCTCAGGTGACAGACTACTGTGTTACAGGTTCCTCAGCCACATGTATTAGCTGAGCTCATGAAAATTAATTTATAAACATGTCATTTTTATGTCTAATGAGACATTATTACCCTTCCCAAAAATGCCTAAGAAGCAAGGCACTGAAGGTCACAGCCAGACTGTCCCCCCTGCCAGTATGGCAGGTAGGCCAGTACCAGTGAGGAGACCATCCAGTGTGCGTAAAGCAGCAGATGACTCCAGGATGAAGATAGCAAATCCCTAAGCTACCTGGCAAGCCAAGTCAGGGATTCAGAAGAAGGGTCAACTTTGGGGTTATATAGAACTGAAGGAAAATGCCTCTGACTAATACATGTCTCTGCACTGGGATAAGAGCAAGACTCAAGTTGTATTAGAAGGGTGGTCCTGATTTGGGGCTTGTCTGCCCAAGACTGATTTTGCATGGTCTTCACATGCCAAGGGAAATAGCTGCATTTAAATTCTTGGGATTTTTTTTTAAACATTTAATAAGTAGGGAGAAGTTTAAATACCAACATTTCTCTGCATCACCAGTTGGGGCCAGGCATGCAGTACCTCCCATGATGCACTACCACAGGGTTCCACCATTTCATCCAACTCCACCTTTGCTTGTCCAACTCCTTGATTCCTAGTGACTGTGGTAGAACTTCCCTGCCAATCTGAGGAGGAAACAACACAGCTCTTTAGCCTCCCACCCTGAGAAGGTAATCACAGCAGTCAGAAGGGCCCAGATTATAGATGCAATGGAGACCCAGCACAAGCTACTGCTCTTACTGCTCACAAATGTTAGCTTAAAATGTCTTGTCAGGACAAATGTACCAACTGGTGCAAGGGTGGCATGTTTGTTATCGGGGAAGTCAACTGCTCTCCAGATGGATTTAACACCCACTCCATGGGAGAAAATTCCTGCCTGGTACTGAAAACTTAATCAAAAGCCTATGGCTTTAGTTTTGTGTACATTGCCCCTCGACCTCCTGTTCTCCCCCCTGACCCCCATTCTCTTCAATCCTCATTGACTGACTCTCGATTTGCATGTCAGGTTTGCTTACTATTCAAGCTTAACCTGATTAGGAACTGAAGATGAGGGAAAATATGGGGTGTTTATCTCTGTTCTTGCGTGAGTTCACTGAGTATGATCTGTTCTATCCACTTTCCTGCAAATTTCTTTATATCATTTTTCCTTTCAGCAGAGTAGAATTCCATGGTATATATGCCCCACAATTTTGATATCCATTCTTCCGGTGATGGGCATTTGGGTTGATTCCAATTCTTAGCTATTGTGAATTGAGTAGCTATAAACATGGTTGAGCAAACTAAATCCAAAAAGAATTCATATATAGAATCCTTACTCTTGGACAGTAGGCTAAACAATATCACCCTCTAGAGAAATATGGTGGTATAATTTGATAAGAAGGGCCCTGAAGGGGGTGGGATGAAACCTAATTCTAATACAATTGGCTTTGGCCTGTAACTCCATGTGTCAGAAATCAGTTACTTCCCACACTGTGCTGTTGATTGGACCTAAGAGGTCCCCAAAACAAGACAGGCTTCTGTCAGCGCACTTGATTACCCACCTGAGGTAAAAGATAAGATCCTATTGCTGAAGACACCACAGGCTGCTGTCATACAATACTGAGACCCCCCACAGGAACCTGGAAGGAAGCCAGTTCCCAGATGGTTAGCCCGTATAGTGCACTTGATAGTGCTAACATGAGCTGCCAGGGGAAATTGGTCCATCATATTGGGAGAAAGCAGGGGACACTGCTGTACAAAATCAACCAACATGTCAAAAATTACTCACCTGTGCAATAGTGACACTTAACCTAGGCTGGCAATTAACGGCTCTTGAATTGGCTAAGAGATCTGCTCAGTGGCAAGGAACCCCTAGCTACAACTGGGATTCAAGGTAAATTCCTATGGAGACCAAGAATCCATAGGGAAAAGTGCCCACTAACCATGGGCCTAGATCCAGGCTACATCCAGTATAATCTCACCAAATTAATACTGTTTATACTATTTAACCTATGCCCATTTCCCTCTCTGTTGGAGAATCTGTATTTTTCAGAAGGCAGTGAGAACTCTGGACATCCCAATTCTCTCAACAACACTGGGCAGAAGCTCTCTAGGGGACATAGGCGAACACCCCCTTCAGCTGCCTGGCCTATGGCTGACTCAAGGCCATGCTCTGAGCACCAGCATGAAGAAAGAAATAGGACCTGGATTTTGACTACACAAGTCCTGGGTTCACATTCCTTAGCTGTCAGGCAGTCTGTGTGATCATCAGGAAGTCTCTTCACATTCCAAAGTCTTGTTGAACTGCTTACTCACTTAACTATTCTCTAGGAAAGATGTCCCCAGTGGGTCAACCCCTATTGCACACACTAATACCATGATACTTCTCCTGTAGAGCACATCTTCCAGAAATATTTATACTCATGTACAATTATTTGGTTAACATTCACTCTTCTTACTCATGAACTTCATTTAGGGTAGGGACCAGATCCATTTTTTCACTCACTATTGTATCCCAAATTCCAACACCTTATGTGGTTTCACATTAAAATGTGTTGAACAATTGAAAAAAAATATGATTCATAGAGCTCATGTAGTGAAAATGATCCATAAAATACAAGGCACAATGGACATGTTTATGATTCTTATTTGGATGGATGAGGAGGAGGGAAATAACCCTCTTAGCTGCTGGAAACCATTCTGTTTTCATTAAAGTAACAAACTGCTGCATTTGAAGGACACCATAAGGAAAGAAGCTCTGACAAGCTGCCCCACAGTGCCCTATTGCAGGATTCTCTTCGTGACCATGCCAAAAAACCCAGCTCATCTGTGTTCGGATGGAGTACAGCTTTATTCTGACCCATAGATGGTCACTGTGGGAGCCGGCTTGAGTCGCAAAAACATCTAAAAGAATGAGTTATCTATTGGCTGAATCTGCAGGGTATCTAGTGCAGAACCAGGGAAAATGCATTCTGGCCAAGAGCAAGGCCAAGAAAAGCACTCTGGGTGCCACCATCCCCCATCTTTTGGTTAAATCTGATTCTATATCCAAAATGTCATGTGCGTCAGGAGCAAAAGGAAACTGTAGGGGCCAAAGCCCAGAGAACTTGCTCCCCCATGCTGATCCATTCAAGGGAACAAAGCCCTTGGAAGCTGCACTGAGCTGGTCTGGAGATGGAAGGCCTTTATGCAGGTTTCCAAGGAGATGACTCAGATGCTGTTACCATAGAAACCATTGCTGCCATTTATTGTCCATCACCCCTTGACAGTAAGGGAAGTGGGGGGGACTGTTATTTGATAGAGAAGGAAACAAGAAGGGTTGGATTTAAGACGGAAAAAGCATTGAGATGGGTGTCGGGAGACTTCAAGAGCATATGTAACAAAATGTCTAATTTCCAAAGCAAATTAAAGACATGAATGTTTATGGTTTGTTGTTATTTGTGTTGGTTGACTTGGGGTGAATGAAGCACACCTAATAATGACCTCCACTTTATCTTCTAGCCCCATCAACAATGCTCTCTAGAGAAAACACTCAGGTGCATGGTCACACAATAACAGGTGAAACTGCAGGATCATACCCAGTCCCTTCTTTCCTGCTGACAATATTTTTCGGGTAAGCAGGGAGCATATTAGAAGTCCCTCTGATTTTGGCTACCACCTCACAATCCTCACTACTCTCAACACTACACTGGAGTGTTGAATGTTTTTAAATAATTTGTTTTAAATTTTTTGTTTATGATTTATTTGAAGGCAGAGAAAGGGAGGGAAGAAGGGAGGGAGGGAAGGAATGGAGGGAAGGAATGGAGGGGAGGGAGGGAGGGAGGGAGGAAGGAAGGAAGGAAGGAAGGAAGGAAGGAAGGAAGGAAGGAAGGAAGGAAGGAAGGAAGGAAGGGAGGGAGGAGGGGAAGAAAAAAAAGACAGAGAAAGGGCATGCCAGGGCCTGTCATTGCAATTAACTCTAGACACATGTGTCACCTTATGCATCTGGTTTTATGTAGTTTCTGGGGAATTGAACCTGGGACATCAGGCAACTGAAACCATCTTTTCCCCAAAATAGTCTTGGGAGGTGAAAGTTCAACTGGAACTAAGACACTAAAGTTGTGCTCTGGAATCTGGGAACATTAAATAGAAGCTCTACTGTTGCTCTCCAAGTCTAAACTTCCTTCTGGATCTTTCTCACCCATTATAAAGACATCAGAAATCTTCAAATTTATCTTGTGAAACAAGTACTTGCAAAGCTGCCTGGAGGGACCTGTACCACTCCAAGTCTGCTCCAGGAAAGGTTCAACCCTTGGCACTCTGAGAGCCAGACAAAGGAGGCATTCAGGTGTCACTGGGTGTGGAAGAAGAAAGACATTCAATTTAGTTTCTCTGGTTCTACAAAAGTTCCTTATTTATATTATTGTTTCACTTAACACAGCTGTGTATTGTTGGATCCTCTCAGATCAGAAGGACCTGCCTTGAGGGGTCAGGTAGGAAGGATTATAAAAGAAAAGGGGAAGAGAGTAGTAAGTGCCTGTCAAATCCTGGGATTGGCACTCGCTGATCCTAGATGCCAAGAAGAAAGGAACCAGGACAATTTAAAACATGCTAGAAGTCCTAGCTCTCATGTATAGGTTCATTATGATAATCACCAGTAACCCAGTAAGAACCCCAAACCAGCTGCTACTGAGGGATGGAAGCTGAAGAAGTTAATGCCCTTGCATCTGAGGAGGCAAGATTTCCATTCTGATCTAGCTTTAAGTATTATTTCCCATAAAGTGACTGGCAGGGATTTAGAAATCCCTGACTCCTACAATTTTGACCATGCCATTTCTTCTCAACAACAGTTTCTCTGCTTTGTGGAGGCAAGTGTCTCTCTCCAATGAGGACAAACTGGCCATGCTTCCTTCTGGTCCAGATCTCCACTTAGCACAACATGGAACAGGAGAGATGGAATGCACCTGACACATGTGTCAGACTTCTCATGAGAATTTTGAAAACTAAGGCCAAGAGATCCAGTAAACAATTTTCCATGGCCACAGAACCAAGCAGAATCAAAGACCAGGTGTTGTAGACAGCTTTCTTGTTGCTGCAAAGAAAGAATCCAACCAACAGCTGCTTGTGGAGGAATGGGTTTATTTTGGCTTACAGACTCAAGGGGAAGTTCCATCACAGCAGGGAAAATGATGACATGAGCAGAGGGTGGACATCACCTCCGCCACAGCACTGCAAACAGCAGTAGGAAGGTGTGCCAAATACTGGCAATGGGAAGCTGGCTTATAACATCCATAAGCTCACCCCCAACAACACAGCTCCATCAAGGTTCTAATAAACAAACTGCCATCAGCTGGGGATTGAGCATTCAGAACACATTTGTTTGTGGGGGACACCTGGATAAAACCCTGACAATCCACCCCTGGCCCCCACAAACTAATAATCATACGTAATATAAAATACAATGTGTTCAGCTCAACTCCATAAGTCCCCACAGTTTTTCTTTTTTTTTTTTCTATTTTTTTTAAAAGCTGAACCTTTTTTTTTATTCATTTTCAAGCAGAGATACAGAGAGAAAGAGAGAGAGAGAGAGAGAGAGAGAGAGAGAGAGAGAGAGAGAGAGAGAGAGAGAGAGAGAGAGAGAGCGCTCACCAGTGCCACCACCTTGTGGGTCTGGCTTATGTGGGTCCTGGGGAATTGAACCCGGGGCCTTAGGCACTGGAGGCAAGTGCCTTAACCGCTGAGCCATCTCTCCAGCCCCCCACAGTTTTTCTTTCAGCTGAGCCATAATACCAAAAACACAAACCCATAATGGCACAGAACATCCCTACTGCAAAAGATAACAATGAGGCATGGAAAAAACAGATTGAACCAATACAAGATTTAAAACAAGCTGGGCAACATCAAACTCTATCTCCAAGTCTGATAATTCTAACCAGTAACAAGTCTCTTGGAGATCTGATTCTAAACTGGTCCCTCCAGCTTGGCTACTCACAGTCCAGGAAAACTTCTTCCGGTGCTTGCAGTTCTCCTTGGCAACCATCCATAGTCCTGGCATTTCACTGGATCTCCACTGCAAACCACAGTTCATCCTCATGGCGCCACTGGGCTTTCTTCATGCAGGCAATACAACACACCTGCTTCGCACTGCCCATGGCCAAAAGCCATGCTGCAAATCCAATGACCTTCTCTTTTTGCACTTGTTATACTGCATAGTAGCAGGTGGGCTACCAATTTGTTAATCCAGGTGAAACAAAGGCATTCAGGCCCCTTACTTCAAAAGGGTGCATAATCTTCCTGCTGTCCCAATGCAGATCATCTGGCTCAATCTCAGTGGTTGTAATCTCTCAAAGAATTGCAGCTGAACAGGCAGCAATTTCAGCCCTAAGATTGTTTTCTGTGTCATCTCCATCTGCTCACACCAGTCCATTTCCAAGCAAAGCAACCCTGCACAACTCCTCAGGCCAAATGCAGCAAGTGTCTCACACAAACTGCTTCTAGCACAGTCCTGACAAAGTTCTTTCTCACCCTCATAAACCAAACCTCACAGTCCACAGTCCTTATTGCATTCAGGTCTTTCAACTCTGACCAGAATGGTCTATCAAGCTGAACTCACAGCACTATCAGGCATCTCTTTGGCCAAGGTTTCAAATCCATCTACATTCTTCCTGCAAATCAATTTCAATAGGCCAAAGCCACAGAATCAGATTTCTAGCAGCAACAAATGACCCTACTTTTTGGTACCAAATGTGCTGTAGTTAACTTCTCATTGCTGAAGAAAAGAACCAAAAGCAGCTTGATGGGAGGATGGTTTACAGACTCAAGGGGAAGCTCCATCCTGGCAGGGAAAATGATGGCATGAGCAGAGGGGTGGACATCACCACCACAGCACTGCAAACAGCGGCAGGAAGGTGTGCCAAACACTGGCAAGGGGAAGCTGGCTTATAACACCCTAATCCTACTCCCAACAACACAGCTCCATTAAGGTTCTAATACCCAAACTGCCATCAGCTGGGGATCAAGTATTCAGAACACATTCGTTTGTGGGGGACACCGGGATGAAACCATGACACCAGGCTACTTAAAGCTGCTCTGAACAGTCATGTATGGGTCTTTGCAGTCATATGCTTTCATTTCTCTTGTGTAACTACTTAAAAGTAGAAAGGTTGGATGATATAGTAGGTGTATGTTTAACTTGTCCAAATGGCTGATCCATTTTGTATTTCCACCAGAGAGTGCATGAACATTCCAGTTCCATAGTTTGCATTCTGGCCCTCTGGGCAGTATTATACCTTATTACACTTCTGCCCACATACAGTCACCTTACTCCTGTACATACTGACCTCAACTCTCTTTATACTAAAAAGTCTGGGGAAAACAAAAGTGATATTTTTCCTAGTAATTCTAGGCACTCAGGTCACAACACCCAGCACCAAACATTCTGAAAAGAATGTGAGTAACTCCCACCATTCTTTAATAAGACTCCAGCCTGTGTGTTCTGCTAGCTGAACTCAATGGGCATCTTCATCACAATCCTATGACTGTTTATTCAAAACCAACAGAGCTTTTAGCAGTCATGAAAATGTCCTTGAGCTTCATACTTAAAGGATCTCACAAGATACAAGACAGTGACAAAAGTTGGTTTAAAGGAACAGCCCTGAAAAATGTTTCCAGAGAGTGGACATGAGGCATCTGCTTAGCACTCTTAGGATCCAGGGCTCCCTAAACAGATCCTGTCCCACCAACTGGATTCTTCTCTATCCTCCATTCCACCCATACTGGCTCATCTTCAATAACACAAACATGAACCCTTCCAAGGTAGGGCTTGTCTCCAACTTGAAGTAAGACTGAGCCAATGATGCAGTGCCTTCAAAAAACCAGGTAGAGGGGCTGGAGAGATGGCTCAACAGTTGAAGGCACTTGCTTGCAAAGCCTGACAGCCTGGGATTAATTCCCTAGTACCCACGTGGAGCCAGATACACAAAGTGGCACATATGTCTGGAGTTCATTTTTGCTGGCAATAGGTCCTGGTATGCCCATATTCCCTCACATACTTTCTCACTCTTCTTCTTCCTCTTTCTCTTTCTCCCTCTCTCTTCTCTTTCTATCTCTCAATAAAATCATAAATAAATAACATTTTAAAAAGCCAGGTAGAGGCTTTGGGAGGAGGAAAGTGGCCTCTCAGCAGGACCCTGGGACACACCATCATCAGACAACAGGCCTTCACAAGCCCTGAATTCTAATCAAGTTTCTGCCACTCACACCCGCTTTGGGGGAGAGAAGATCCTTCAACAGTTCTTACAATAGCTGTTTCACAGGTTAAATGAGGTGGAAAATTGTTCCTGTGGGTCCCTGCAAAAAAGAACAGCCAGTTAACATCTTGGACAGCTCAGGGGTAAGGTTCTTTCATTTTTCACTTCAAAATCACTAAAATTTAGAATCATTAATTAAAGAATAGTTACTAGGAATGCCCTCTCAGGGAAAAAAAAAGGAAAAACCCAAAGCTGCCCTTGATGGGTATTTTTGGTGAAGGACTTATAATTTCTGCCTGAGCTGATGGGGGGAAGAGAAGGCCATCCATGGTGAGGAGGACAAGAGTTTGCTCTTCAGAGTGGACTAATCGGAAAGGAGACTTTGCACTGCTCCCTGCCTCTTCCCCACAGGGTAAGGGCCAACCAGTCACCACCACCACACTGGGAAAGAGGGAAGACAAAGGTAAGAGACACAGACTCTAGAAGTAAAGGCTTTCTGCTGGAGTCCATGCCCAGTGACCCTCACCGCACCTACCTCACTTGTCTCACTCAACTCACCTGAGGCACTGGCTACTATCCACCAGCCATGAGCTTTCCTGTTACCTACTTATCCCATTGCTGGCCACAACTCCCCTTACCAGACCCAGCCACTGTGGGCATTTGAAAACAGTTCAACCATCAGGTTATCAGGCCTCAGGCAAGAGTACTATTCATTACCAGTGTGAGAGTGACAGGCTCCTTCAGAGACATCAAGACCTCTTGTTTAACCAGGATCCCACTTTTCCAGTGTGCTGTGCATCAGTGCAGGGGGTGGGGGTGTCAAACTCAAAGCAGCCCTCAAAATAAATTCCTATGTATTGAGAATAGTCACTTCACTTTTTCTTTTCTGCATTTGCCTGCCCACCTTCCCAAAGATCAATTCACATAAAACTTGGGAGGTAGATGAAGGTTTTATGCTCAGTGCTTAATTGGAAGATTTAAGCAGTTTCTTCTTTTATAATTTGAATCATTTCTCCACTGAATCCCCTACCGCTGCTGCTCTCCTCAATTTCTAGAGGCTGACAATTATAGCTACTATTTCATTTTCTTGTGTGTGTGTGTGTGTGGTGTGTGTTACTGTGGACAGAACTAGGGACTCATGTATATGACACTAAGCAAGCACTCGACCACTGAGTTATATTTTCAGCTCCCTTTTTCTCTTTCATTTTGAGAGCCCAGCTTCCCAGCTGCCATTCTATGTAACTAGGCACATCTGTAACGGAATCATTTCATTTTGCTCCCACGTCCGTGCGTTGTGATTGTGGACAGGCTCAGCTGGGAAGTTTGTACTTGGAGCTGTCATGCAGACACAGGAAGATGGAGGCTGGGGCTGTGCCATTTGAAGCCTCAGCTAGGCTTGGCATCCAGGACAGCTCACTCTCATGCTGGCAGGCAATGCTGTCCATTGGGAGCCCAGCTGGAGCTGCCGCCAGCATGCCCACACGTGGCCTGTTCAGAATGGCTATATCCGGCCAGTTTCCTACTCAACAGCTAGTGTTCCTCAGGGTGATCAATGGTTCCCTGTCTATTTTTTAGATCTCAGAAGTCAGATACTTCCACTGCATCTGTTGCCTACATTTGAGTCACTAAGCTCAGCCCAGATTTAAGAGGAGCTGAATCTGGACAAGAGATGAGCCACCCCAGACATACCATGGAGGATCCATATGGAACCCTGCAGAGAATGATGGGATGAACAAGTGACCCATAGCCACAGCCAGTCAACACAGGATAAGCCAGTGAGACAGACACCAAGGATTTTCGACACAACCTAAAGCAGAAGTAGAGACCCCTAAGTCCTCAACAATAGAACAGCCTTAATACTCACGTACCACGACTCAGGGAACTGAGCAGAAGAGGGGGCAGAAAGATTGTGAGAGCCTTGGTGGGGGAGAATATCCAGAGTCACGGCACCCCTCAGTAATAACACACTAGGGCCGGCAGAACCGGGCTGACTCCTAGGCTATCCATGGTTCCCTGCCCCAAGGACTGATCCAGACTGCCCATGGAGGAGGATATCCAGCTGACTGGGGATGAGGAAAAGGGGTATTGGGGAACTGTGGATAACAACTCATTGTTTACCCATTAAATAATGTAACTCATTATGGACAATTAAAAAAAAAAGAGGAGCAGTCAGAACCCCATCCCTCAATGAAAGTCAACTTGCAGACATGCTCAAAAACCCTCACACTGACTTACTTGTTTTTACCAATTGAAAATCCAGGAAGTCAGGAAATAAGCTGTTTCTATAGCTCTGAAACCTTGTGCAGTTTAGCACATAGTAGATACTCAGTAAATAAATGAGGAATTGTTTTTGTTTTGTTTGTTTTTGTGAGACAGAAACTCATGTAGCCCAGGAAGCCTCAAACTCATTATGCAGCCAATCATGACCTTGAACTCTTGATCCTTCTGTCTCCTGAGAGCCAGGATTACAAGTGTGTGCCACCATGTCTGGCAACAGATACTGAATGAATGAACATGAGAACAAATGAGCCAAGTGTGGTAGAAGTGGTAGAAATCACTGTGAGTTCAAGGCCAGCATGGAACTAGAATGAGTTCCAGGTCAACCTGGGCTCCAGTGAGGTCCTATTGTGAAGAGAAAATAAAAAACAAATTTAAAATAATCAAAAGAACAAATGAGCTAGAGTAAAAAAACTGGGGAGATGGCTCAGTCAATAAAGTGCTTGCCAGGCAAGCATGGGGACCTGAGTATGGATCCCCAGCACCCACATACAAGTTGGGTGTGTTGACATGCACCTGTAATTCTACTACTAGAAAAACAGAGACAGGAGGATTCTGGTAGCTGATGGCTAGCTACTCTAGCCAAATGGCTGAGCTTTGGGTACAGTGAGAGACCCTGTCTTAAAAATAAGGTGGAGATTCATCCTGGGTTGATCGATTGGCTGTGGTACACATTCCCTTATTAAGTGTATCTAATTACGGATAATTTAAAAAAAGAAAAAAATAAGGTGGAGGGCTGGAGAGATGGCTCAGCCGTTAAGGCACTCATCTCCAGTGCCTAAGGTACCGGGTTCAATTCCCCAGGACCCACATAAGCCAGACCCAAAAAGGTGGTGGCCCTGGTGTTCTCTCTCTCTCTCTCTCTCTCTCTCTCTCTCTCTCTCTCTCTCTCTCTGCTTGAAAATGAATAAATATTTTAAAAATAAAAAATAAGGTGGAGAGTGATTGAGGAAGGGCTCCACAAACACATGCACACCTACATGGCACACACAAGCACCAGCACATACATAAACATGTACATATGCACCACAAACACACAAGGAAGAACTTCTAGAACTACTTTTCAAAAGTAAAAAGTTACCTGCTTTCCCTGAGCTGTTTTCCTTCATGTTTCAGCAAGAATACTTACAATTATCTTTCACAGGACTGTGGTTAAGAATGAATAAGATAGGTCACATAACTCAATGGAAGAGGCACTTGCCTAACATACACGAAGCCCTGCATTCAATTCCCAGTAACAAAAATAAGAATGAATGAATGAGATAGCGCATGGAAAAGGATTTCTGAATTCCCAGCATTGCTGAAGGCACTATGTGGTCAGATAGTCCTTGCTCAGAGAATTGCAATGTCCCATCTTGTGGATGCTGACATCTGTCACCTTACCTGCTGAATCAGTCCCTTGGGACCTGTCCAGAGCCCTTTTCAGGAATGCAGCACTGGGGTTAAGAACCTAGACTTAGACTGGGAATGTAGCTCAGTCGGTAGAGGGCTTGCTTAGCAGGCACAAGGCTCAGAGTTTGATCCTCAGCACTGAATAAAACCAGGTGAGTGATGCACACCTATAATCTCAGCACTCAAGAGGTGGAAGAAGAAGGATCAAAAGTTCAAGGTCATCCTGTTACACCTGAGACCCTGTCACCAAACAAATAACAGCAACGACAAAAAGAACCTGGCCTCTGTGGCCAGAAGGAATCAGATCCTGACTCTTCCCTCTGTGGTGGGGCCTTGGGCAAGTTCCCTAAGCCTTCTCTGCCTCACTGTACCCCACATAATGAGGGCACTAATAGCCCCTAGCTCCCCTAGTCATGAGAATTGACTACAACATGGCCTGAGTGTGCTGTGCTGCGCTGCCCAGCAGAGAGCGAGTGTGAAACAAGTGTAATTAGCTCACTATCTCTTCTGAATGTCATTCCCTTACCCGTAATGAACTCACCTCAGATTCCTGAAAGAGCTGAGTTTTCTTCCACTTCCAGGCTGTTCCAAATGCAGTTTCCTTTTAAAAGGGTTGATCTTTGTGGCACTCATGTCCTTATGGCCATGATGGCTGGCCTATTATGCTCTTTCGCACCTTCCGCTCCTCCCTTGTCCACTAGTTCTATTCATCACTCAATGTAGATTTTCCTTCCAAAAACCTTCCCTTTCCACCCTAAACATAGGTCAGGTATCTTTCTAGTTAGGGTCACTGGATAGCTCTGGGCCTCTCTGTGGATGTCAAAGGCTTTCTTTCCTCTGAGTAGTATGTACACCAGAATGAATGTAGCTTCAGCCTCTACTTGTCCCTTTAGCCAAGAGCTTTGAGTAACCACATTGTATAACCATGGCCTTTCATGTTTCCAGCATGCATCTACAAATTTATTTAACTCCACTGGATCCTTCCCTGACTTGTCTATGTCCTCCCAGAGGAGCAGGGCCATACTTGCTCCAAAGGAGATCTCAATACTTACTATACCACATGTTGCTTAATAAGTGTCCAGTAAAAAGCCATTGAACACATGCATGGACTATGAAGAAAGAACCATGTCCCTTGGGGTTGGTTTTTATCTTTCAGTTTCCTGGTGGAGACACAAAGCCACTGGTTAACACAATGCTGATGTTTTATTCTCACCCACATGTTTGTGGGATTTGTTTTCAGTGGAAGGGAATGGGAGGGTGGTTTCTTTGCCCTTCATTCATAGACAGTATAATGCAGGCTCCAGCTGGCCAGCGTTCCCTGCTATAGGACCCTCATTCAGGTGGTTAATGGTATCTTTGCAAATGTGACCCTCCTTAGAAAATGGCAAAGAACTGTCCTTAGCACAGCAGAGCAAGCCTGCGCCTGGCAGAATGTGCCCGTCTAAAATATCTCCCTGGACAGTTCTGAAAGCACCGGATGAAGTGGCTGCTTCTAGGCTCTGCCCACAGGGTCAACTAAATCCCAAGATACACACCAGGTGAGCACTGTGTCTCAACACACACTCACTGTGACACAGTGCTACAGGAAGAAGGCTGGGCCAATCACAGAAAGAGGTCGGTGTGCCCCTGGATTCAAGAAGAATCACGAAACTGGCAGTAGCTATGACTTGTTCAGAAGGAGCGACAATAAAGCAGTCACTTTGACAGTTAAGACATGGGTTTAAATTCGTGTGTCTCGGAGAGGAAATGGGTGGATGTGGCCAGGAGAGCAAAGCTCTCTGGTGGTGGGATTGGATTGGAGCTCTGCTTCCACATTACTAGAAAAGTCACCTTGCCTCTAAATGTGTGTCTGTAAGCATGCATTTAGAGAGGTCTTTCTACTTCCTGGAATTATTTTGAGGATAAAATCAGACAGACACAAGTAAATGCAATTTAAAAGTAAGTTACTCTTCAGGTTATTATTATTATTGAGCTATATAATTCCGCTCCATTATGACAGAGGAATTCTGGGCTATTTTTTCCTACTGGGATCCTTTCCTGCTATACTATCCCTTCACAATGGCATCTTTCATCCCATTTGTCTCAGCTAATGATATAAGACTCTATCAGGTCTATCTCCAGGTTTCAAGATGGGGGACAGGTAATGATTACTTCATGAATTTTCTTGGGTCCTGTTGATTCAGCACAGCCCTTGGCACACACACACACCAAACCCAATAAAGATTTGCTTCCTGTATTTTATGTTGTATGTTAACCTGTATTGATATGTATGCATAAGATGACATGTTCATCCTTACCATCTTCAAAAGATCAGATCATTGGGCCAAGAAACACATCCCTTTGGTGACATGGACCAAAGGGTGGAGATAATATATGTAAATTTCATTTATTTCAAATAGTGCTCTAAAGCAGTCCACTGAGTTTTAATAATTTTTGACATGTAAAATCAAATACAACTCAGTAACAAGAAAAAAGAAAACTGAAATAAGACAGGATGACCTGCTTGGATGAGGTTCATCAGCTCATCTCGAGGACCCTGCCACATCAGCAGGGATCTGGGGCTCATGCCTCATTTGGCTTCAGTGAATGTCTTATAACAAAAGACTCCATCAATCCAATCATGACCAGTAAAAGTTGGTTTATTAATCAAAACAGATAATAAAGCAGAGAACCACAGAAAACATGTGCAGACCTTAAACATTTAATATCAAAACATGAATTTATGTTTATCCACTGCTACACTGATATAGATATGAGTCTTTATGGAAATACACAGATTAACTTCCCAAAGTCTTCCTTGCATAAATAACATGTCAACTCTGATTTTGAATTTTGCTTCCTCCAAGTCAGTGAAAAGCTAAGACATTTGCTAATAAGGAATTTGAATGTGAAACATTTCTGAGGTTTATTATTTCCTCCAACTTTTATAGTTTTTGTCTTCAGTTCTAATTCATAATTTAATTAGTGACTTCTTTTGTAGTAACTCACTTGTATTGATTGTGTTCAAAACATTCAACCTGGTTTTATAAACATAGCCATTTCAGGAGAGTATGGCTAGTGCATAGTAGGTGCTCAGTGAGAGTTAGATATTGTTTTCATTCATGTCGTGCATTTATAAGAACTACTGAATTAGAATAACAATCTTAACTAACATAAATAGGCATAGGAAGTCACACAAGTGGCTCTTGGTATGCGCTTGGGCCAAATGGAAGCAGAAACCTTCTGGGGGCTGGTCACAGTACCATGGGCATGTAGCAGCACTACAATATTAACATGTCTGCACAAGGGATGGAGACAAACAAGAAAGTCAAGTGGAGGTCACGTGAAGAGAGCTTCATCCCTGAGTAAGTCCTTCAAGTCTCTTACCCTAGCCCCTTTGGACTCCACTGAGAGCCAGGGCCAATGTGTAACACAGCACAGGCTGTGACCTGTCCAAAGGCACTCAGTAAAGACGTAGCTGGGGCTAAAATCCTTCTTACGCCCTTCTCCTAGCCATATATCTTGACATGGGGATGTATCCATCCAAAGGAAGACATACCTTTCCTTAGCTCCCACATCCATTCTCCATCTTGCACACCCGTGTTCTCACTCAAGCCCACACCCTAAACAGAATTCAATTAAGCAGAGCTTTTAAACTGATGCACTTGACAGTGTGACACCTTTGTTACAACAACAGCCTAGCCAAAGTGCTTGCACAGGAAACGTGCTTTTGTGCTTCTTTCATGCCACCATGTCCATGACTCCTCTACCACCACAGGCAGCCCTGTGCCCAGCCCAGCTGTGCGACTAACACTCCTCACCTGGTGCCTCTCACTTCATCCCCAGAGGCTGAAAGGGCTGCAGAGCACTCACCTCTCTCTCAGGCACTCTGAAAAGGACTCACGTTTCTATTGAAGACCAAAAATAACAGCAATAAAAATAGTCTTTATTTGTAGAGTGCACTTCATTAACATTTTCAACAATTTCCCTGCAAAGCTCCCTTTCAACTCCACAAATAATGATGAAGTATTAGAAATGGATGGTTTATGTCCATTTCCCTTTTCTTTTAGTAATTTCAGAAATGGGTAAACGCTGATCCAAAATCATCTGAGTGCTAAAATTTAGACTGGCCAGTGCTATAATTTCAGATTCAGTCTAAACCTCCATGGCACATGTGTTGGAGGCTCAGTTCCCAGGCTGAAAGTATTGGGAGGTAAGGGAAACTTTAAAGAGGTGAAGCCTTATGAGAGATCCCTGAGTCACTGGGGGCGCTACTCTCACAAGGAACTGAGGCAGTGATAGACCCCCTTGGTAGTTCTTGCAAGAGAGGTGTTAATACAAACCTGAGCCAGGCCCTGTTCCGCTTCCCTGGCTTCCTGACTGAATGTGATCACCTGCTCCTGTGCCCATCTCGCCACTGCTATCTTAATAAGACTGATGTGGGCACATGCCTTTGAACCTCCAGAATTAAGAGCTAAATAAACTTTACTTTATACAGGTTGCCTGTCTCAGCTATTTCATTATAGTAATAGCAAAACTGCCTCTTATGGCTAGCATCTTCCACAAACCAGTCCCTGAGAGAAAAATCTAGTGGGCCTTGATGCATAAATCCCTGGGCAAAATAGGGGACTTATAACAAAAATTAATTGGACTAAGGTCTCAGAGTGAGTGAGTGACTGACAGGCAGGGGGCTGGAGACCAAATCTAAGTCTCTGACCTCTAACCCCAGTGATACACTACCTTTCCAGGCTCTAATTGTACAGCTAAACAATCCAAAGGGCTTTGCTCATTTGAAGGCAACATTAAAAGGTACGAGATTCCCCCAGCACAATCCCATTCTTGGACTCTAATGAGAACTTAGCCAATTAAAATTTCAACATCAGTCTAACCTGAGGGAATGTTGGCTTTCTGCCTGATGCCCTTGAAAACAATCAACTCACAAGTTCCTGCCACAAAGAAAGATGTGAGGGTCCTCCACAGCAAAGGTGAACAGGCCTCAGCAGGAAGCAGAAAGCAAATGGGCTGAAATCACCACCCTCACCAGACTGCCAGACCATGACACACATGTATGGTACTTCTGTGAGGGCTGGGGTTACCCAAAGCACCTATGCTACCATCCATCAAGATGTCAATGTCTTCCCTTGAGTAACTAGCAATTCAGCTAGATGGGGTTCCTCTGGTGCCTGAGGAGGGGGGGGACACACAGGGCAGTGAGGCAGTACAACCTAAATGCAGAGCATGTACTGAAGGGAGGCCCGAGACCAGACAGGTTTTTCTTCAAGGAACTGTGGGTTTGGATTAATAGAAACTGCATCCCTACACAATGAAAGTAGGAAGGAGAGCAGAGGAACAACACACTCCTCTCCAAAAGGGCTAGAGTATTCTTTTCTAGAAATATAAGTACCGCGTGCTAACCGATTGCGCCACTGGAGCCCCGTCTTTTCTAGAAATCAAAGAAGCAAGACATGGTGGTGCACACCTATAATCCTAGCACTTGGGAAGCTGAGGCAGGAGGTTTGTAGTTCAAGGCTAGCTTGGGCTACATAGCCTGTCCAAAAAGAAAAAAAGAAAAAGTTAAGATAAAGAAAGATAAGGCAAAGAATAAAGAGATGACAAAGGGGACCAGAGGCTAACTTGCTCTGCCTCCTTGGAGATCAATAAGGCAACATTCAGGAAATGCATCTGCTTTAGTAGCAGAGCAGACAAGAGTAGAAAGCTGGGTCCACTAGTAATTTTTGAGTGCACGTGGGCACCTGTTCAAACTGGAAGTCATTTGTCTGTGCAAATATGAATGGTATGTAAGGGAGAAGTTAGCTAATATTTCCCTGGGGATTAAGTTAGATAACATCTAGAAAGAATCTAATATAGATGCAGGGATTTATAAGGCAGCTGTGTGTGTGGGGGGCACACACGTGTGTGTGCAGGGGTACACATGATGATGATGGTGCATGTGTGGAAGTTAGAGGACAACTTCAAGTGTTGGCCCTGGTCTTCTACCTTGTTGGATCTCTCATTGTTTACTATTGCATCCCCAGGTTATATGGCCTACCAGCTTCTGAGGGATTCTCCTGTCTCCACCTAGGACCTTCTCACAGAAACACGCTGGGGTAATAGATGCTAGCACATGGACTCTGGGGTTCCAGACTCAGGTACTCACATTTGTGACAAGCAGTTTATCCACCGAGCTATCAACCAAGCCCATAAGGAAGCTTAAAAGCAATCAAGGAAAATGATAGCACAGTGCCTGGAATGTGGCAGGTGTTCAAAACTTGGTTGGCATTAAAAAGCTGTAATTCCCTTGAATAGCATTGATGAGTATGGTTCAAGGAAAATCAGCAATAAAATCAAAGACTTTGACAGGAGCTGATCAATAAACATCTGTGGAATGGATGAATGAGAATCTTAAGTGACTAACTTGTACTTGTCACTCACAATACAATGCTAAGCTTGGGCTGGAGATGTGATATGAAAAGTAGCTCTGCTCCCTACAGCTCTACAGCCTCAGGTCCTCATCTCAAGGGAGTGAGACTGCATGATCTCCATGTTCCTTCCAGCTCTCAGATTCCACATTTCTGATTCATTCAACTAATGGGACATGGCCACCAGATGGATGCCTAGCACACAGGTCATGAGTAGGTGAGGCAGGCAAGTGCTCCCTGCACCTAGCCCCATGTGGACCATGAGATGAAAGTACTATCACCTTTCTTTGTGTAACTAGCTTTTGCCTCTAATCACATTGGCAGGCCCACAAGCCTGGTCTTAATTAAACAGAGCAGCAACTGCATCTGTCTAGTCACCAAGCTTTGATCTCCCCATGGGGCACGTTTCTGCATTGCTGCCCAAGCTCTACAGAGCCTGAAACACAAGCCAGCGAGAGTCTTTGACAGTTCAGCCTTGACAAAGCTGACCATGGCCCCTCTCCAGGTATATGAGGCAGTGAGGGACCACAAAGGTGCAGACGCCAGAAAGGCTATGGTGGAGAAGGGCAATAAATGCTCTTGCTGTTGAGCACCAGACCAGAGTCTGGGAAGACTTATTCAGTTTAAGAAAGCCTTCAGCACAAGCCCAATGAGAGAAGTGCTAATTGCTACACAGAGCAATGAAATCTTGACAGAGAAAAGTACTCTAGTGTAGAAAAATGACTAAGATAAAGTTCAAATTCAGGTTCAATGAGTAAACCTTTCTATGAAGAGAAAGCTCTCAGAATCAGGTCATCAGGATCAAAACATCACAACAATTGGCAAGTTTAAAATGTTGTCAAATGTTTAATAGGAAAAAGTCTCTCTCTCTCTCTCTCTCTCTCTCTCTCTCTCTCTCTCTCTCTCTCTCTCTCTGTGTGTGTGTGTGTGTCACACACACACACACACACACACACACACAAATCCCTTCCCCCACATAGTAAGGGCCCATTGAGACAACCTTTAGGTTCAATAAAAGTGGTGGCCCAAATCTGAATGAACAGGTTGTGAATCAGACATGCTGGACCCTGTCAGAACCACACACAAAGATGGGCTAGAATCAGAGTGGGTTCTGCCTTAGTGGACACTTGCAAATTCTGGGACACCAGAAGTAACATGGTATGAATTCAACACTCAACTTGCTTAAGCACAAAGGATAGGGTGCACAGGGGATCCAGGGCAGGGGTGGGGAGCTGGTCCTTCTGCAGGCTCCATGTAACACACCAAGGCTTCAGGAGTGGTAGTAGTGCCTGTTCCTTCAGAGGTAGGACTCTCAGGAAAGATCATGGAGAGCAGAGAAATGACATTTCAAAGGAGGCAGTGAGTTGGAAAGGATGAGGACAAAACGTGACGCAGAGAGAGGAACAGTCAGGCTTCATTTGGGGGGAGTCTAGAAGGGGAGGCCTTGGACGGCTTTGAGAAGATGCCAAGATAAGCTTGCTGACAAAAATTTCTACCGAAAAGGACATCCTGGAACACAGCTTTCACACTGCCATTTTCCAGATCCCAAAGTGTCATATTTGAGCTACATGTGGGGGCACAGGTTGGGCATTTTGAGTTCCAGGACAGCCTGAGTTACAGTGAGACCCTGGCTCAAAAACAAATAACTGAATTTCCTACTGTCTATGAAAGAAGACTTATTACACTCCTCCAGCCAAAAACCATAAGCCTAACATGGCTCCCTACCCTCGTTCCTTTTAATTCCTCTTGTTCCTAAGGACAAGCTCACTGCTAGGATACTGCACTGGCATTGTACCACTTCTAGACTATTCTCTAGGCTCATAGCTTTTCCTCATCTTCATCTAATGAAAAAAACAGTCATTTTTCAAGGTCCGCATCATCTGTCCCTATCCTGTGAGCCAAGTGTGCTTCTGGGCACTCTGCACGCTCCTGGAACCCTGTCTCATTCTGCCTGCTCTACCAGCTCTCTATGTGTGTTGGTCTTTCCCAGCAGACTTTAAATGTGCTGAGGTAGAGACCGGCTCTTATTCATTTCATGTATTTTGAACAGCAGTCAGGACACCCTCTCAGTGTAGGTAAACAGCTTAGGGGCCTAGACTCTGGAGCCTAACTGGACATTGAATTATGCCTTATCCTCTGCTGGTTGTGTTAATCAGCAAGTTGCCAAACCTCTGTTTACCACATGTGTAATGAGGGAAAATGCCCTACCTTACCTATATATGATGCAATTATTATGAAGATTAGGTGAGTTAATGCAGGGCAAACTATCGAACAGTGTCTACTGCATAGTAAAGTCAATAAACAGATCTGAAAACTTTGTGTCAGAGTCAGCATTGACCTCCAGCTCTTACAACCTTTCCAAGACAGATCATCAAGAAGTTGAGGCAGGCTAACAGAATCATTGCCCAAGAGAGAATGCCGCAAAATGAGCAAGAACACAACATTCCCATCTTCAGCTTCCCTGAGGAAAACAGATAAAGAATCTTTACTTTTTATGAAATAGAGGATAAAATGCTCTCTATAAAGAGGCAAAATAAATCAATTCCAATAACAGCCTTTTAATCCCCTGGTCCCCGAGGAAGAAAGGAAATGAACAGTGCCCAGCATTCTAATCACAGCATTACCAAGCAACTTTCAGCAGAAACTGAAGAAACCACCATCTTTTACCCAATAAACTCAGATTAGGGTTCCTGCTACCATGAGGATGCCTAGCCTTGACTTTTTAAGCTTAGAACAGTAAGCGTTTTATACCCTACAAACCTTTCCTCACAAACCACAACCAAAAGGGAGGCTCACAACCCTGAACCAATAAGCTTCACTGCCCGTAGTTACCATGGACTTGATGTGAATTTAACTGTGGGCTGATGCATTAAGGAGAATTTGAAAAGACACAGCAAGAAACTAAAGCAACCCCCTGAGAACCATGTGGAGTACTTGGTATATTTCCTTTCTATCTTTTTAAATACCTAAGCTAATAAATAAATGAATACCTAAGCTAATAAATAAATAAGTATCTAAGCTAATAAATAAATACCTAAACTTCTGTTTGGAGTTTTAATGTTACTACAATATTGACATTCTATTGTTCACAATTCTTATAAGTTGCTATTTAACATAATCCTTTGGTCAAAACTCCTGCAACTTTTTAAAGCACCACTTTTAATTATGCCATATTCCATCCACCATGTGGCCATATTATCACCATAGTCCTGATCCAGTTTTCAATTTATTGTCTGTCAGCTTCACATCTACGCATGACTCTGCTTTCTAATATTGGAGCTGAACTCTGTAAAAGGTACCAATCACTGTAGTAGCTACCAGCCACATGTGATTATTATTTCTTAAAATATTTTATTTATTTATTTTCAAGCAGAGAGAGAGAGAAAGAGAGAGAGAAAGGAGAGAGAGAATGAACCAGGGCCACCACTTTGTGGGTCTGGCTTATGTGGGTACTGGGGAATTGAACCGGGCACTGGAGCCAAGTGCCTTAACCGCTGAGCCATCTCTCCAGCCCCACACATGTGATTATTGAGCAGTGCAAACACAGCAAGTTTGAACCTAGATATGGTGTAAATATAAAATGCACACCAGATGCTGAAGACTTAATATAATAATTTAAAATGTCTCATTAAAAATTTTATGTGAGCCGGGCATGATGGTGCATATCTTTAATCCCAGCATGCAGGAGGCAAGAGGTAGGAGGATCGCTGTGAGTTCAAGGCCACCCTGAGACTACATAATGAATTCCAGGTCAGCCTGAGCTAGAGTGAGAGCCTACCTTGAAAAAAAATAACAAAAAGTTATGTAGGTCTAGTTAAAACAATCATTTAACTATGTTTGGTTAAATATAATCTTGAAATAAAAGCAACAAAATAAAAACATAAATAGGGAATACACCAAATCTTAAAACTCTGGGCAAAGAACACATGTCATCACAGAGAATGACAGAAAGCATTTGTAAATTACATCTGTAAGAAATGGCTAATATCTAGGATGTTTATAAAGATCTATAAATCAACAACAAAAACAAAATCCAACTAAAATATCACAGAAGTTTGAGCAGTTATTTCATCAAAGATAATAAAAATGGCCAAGAAGCACAATTAAGGATGTTCACCATTACTAATCAATGGGGAAATGCAAATCGCAACAACAATGGCATGTAACTTCACAACCACTATAAGAAAAAATAGGGCTGGAGAGATGGCTCAGCAGTTAAGGCGCTTACTTATAGAGCCCAATGATGCAGGTTCAATTCTGACACATGCATCTTGAGTTTGTTTGCAGTGAGTAGAGGCCCTGGCATGCCCACGCCCATGCTCATTCTCTGCTTCCAAATAAATAATCTGATTCAGCAATTCCATGTCTGAATATACATGCAGAAGAGCTAGAAGCAGGGTCTTAAATCCGTACACTCAAGTTCATATCAGAATTGTTCACAATAGAAAAAATGTGGATGCACCTAAAATATATACGTGAAATGTGTTATATACATACAATAGAACACCACCAAGCCTTTAAAAAGAGAAAGGTCTGGTGCATGCAACAGCAAGGATGAACTGAGGACATTATGCTGTGTGAAATAAACCAGGAACAGACAAAACTGTAAGACCCATTTAGAAAAGGCATCTAGATATTCATAGAAAATAGAGTGGTCCTTGCCAGGGCCTGAAAGAAGGGAAAAGGGCAGGTGTTGTTTAATGGGGACAGTTTTAGATCTGTAAGATGAAAAAGTTCTAGAGACTGATTACATAGCAAATACTACACGGTGCCCATAAATTGGTTAAGAGGATACATTTTGTTATACTTTACCAAAATTTTAAAAATTAATATAACCTTGTTCTAACTTTAATGTGCCTATTAAAAACAGGAGCTATATGCATGCTTGCATGGTATTTCCATGAACACGTGGCTCTGGACCCTCCTCTACTGCTAGCTGGCTCCGCCTTGGGTCTGGTCAGCAGAGGGTGCTGGAAGGACACTGGGAGGAAGTGTTCCTCTTCCTGGTCCTAACATTTCTGTTCTTGCTTCTATGGCACAAAGGCCACTTCCTGGCTGATTGTACAGGAGAGCCTCATGGCATACAGCACACCATCCAGTTTTGCTATTCCCCCAATAGGCAGCTTCCTGCTTACCACCCCTGTCCACCATGGAGGAGGCTTCACTGACATCAGGGAGGTGGGAAGGCATTTGGCAAAGAACCCTGAATCTCAGCTTTGAATGAAACTCTCCCTTCATCCTTCCTTATATCCTCTCCCTCAGCCCTAGAAACTAGAGGCTGCTCCTCCTGTGTTAGTCAGCTTTCTCTTACAATGGCAGAATACCTGGCACCCAATCAACATATTAAGAAAATGGGGGCATTTGGGATGATGGTTTCAGAAGTTTCAGTCCTGTTTGTGTTGGTATGGGTCTCTGGGGACATAATAAATCACAGCGAGAGCACAAGGTAAAGATCTGGCATGGCATCTGAGATGTTCAGAGATAGAGAAGAAGGGGCCCATGTCCCAATCATTTCCTTCAGGGGCATACCACGATGAACTAAGTTCCCTCCACCAGGCACGACCTTCTAATGGCTTCATTATATCTCAACTGTGCCACAAGCTGGTGACCAAACCTTTACCACCTAGGGAATACTTCCAGACTAGTGTTGTTCCTGCTTGTCTTTCTTGGTTGCCCATTCTGATTTACTAGTTAATAATGCTTTATATTAAATTGTCCTTCAGAGTATGGGTGTGCCCAAGTGTGCATCTGTAATCCTAGTACTCACAAGGCTGAGGCAGGAGGATCACAAGTTCTAGGCTATCCTAAGCTACATAGCATAACAAACACAAAGAAAAAAGAGAGTATAGGTACAGTGTCTATCCCCTGACTGGATCCTAGTCATTACAACCAGTAATGAGGAAAAATCAAGTTGCTGAGAGAGTGTGAGAGACTGCACGGCTACAGTGTCACCTCTCTTTCCTGGGGTCTTCCTTTCAAGTACTTACATACATCTCCTCTTCCCTATTTTCAAGTCTCCAGAAGTATCTATGTGTTTTGCATTGCACCATTACCATGCTGGGATTAATGTTAATTCAGAGAACACTTTCTAATGCCAAGTTAGTAAGTCAAACAGGAGGTATATCTTCTACCTACTATTCCTTCCATAAATATTGACTTTAGCTCTTGCTGTGGGAGGATAATTCTCTGAAGGTGAGGCGATGGTGGTTAAAGAGCTGCAAAGAAAGGTCGCTTGCAGGAAAGAGAAATGAAATGGTTGAAACTCTGGCTTCAAATGTCTACCAACTGTTAAGAAGCTGCAATATAAAATATAACTACAAAGCATCCAAATAACAATAACAAAAAAGATTTTAATGCCAAACCAGATAAAGACACTAAGAAAACTAATAAATATAGACCCAAAAATTCTCAATAAAATACCTGAAAACTAGCCAGGTATGGGGGTATATACCTTTACTCTCAGGACTCAGGAGACAGAGGTAGGAGGATGTCTGCAATTTCAAGGTCACCCTGGGGCTACAGAATGAGTTCCAGGTCAGCCTGGGCTTACATGAAATCCTAGCTCAAAAACAAACGAAACACCTGAAACAATTTAATAACATATGAAAATGCCATGTGCCATGATCAAGTTGATTTCATTCTGGGGATAGCAAGAATTGTTCAACACAAGCAAATCAATAAACATAATACGGCACATAAATATATTCAGGGACAGAAATCACATGATCAGCCCTGAAGAAAATAGAAATAAAAGGAATACACCTCAACACAATAAAGACTATCTACAATGAACCTATGGTAAACATTATACTAAACTGAAGAAAGACTGGAGGGAAGTGCTATCAAGTAAGTGAGCCTCACCTTTCCCTTCCTGGTAATTCCCGGTTTGGATGTGGCTGAATAGGTGCTCAGAACTTACAGCTGGGTCAGATCTGAGGTGATGGACACTGGAATTCAGGGCTTGCCAAGCAGGGGAAACCCTGGTAAACACCTGAGGCTTTTTTGGAGTTGTACCAGGCTCTCTCTCAGGAGTAAGGGCAAGCTGGAAATGGAGGCACAATAGCAAGGCTGACAGATCTTCCAGTCAGCCTGTTTCTGAGATTCTAAGTACCCATATTTTCCAGACTAAGACTGAGCCATGGTTTCTCTTTCCTCAGCTCTCAGTTCTCCTTTGAGGGTCATCCATCAGCCTCTCACAGAGGGTGATTTCCTTATTTGCCCCTTCCTAGCAGCCAATGTCATCGTTGAACCTTGTCCTATAGGATCTAAAGTAGATTTTTAGGATTTTCTGGAATATGGACAATAAAACTTTAGATACTTATCTTGCCCTGCCCAGTTCTGACCCTTACTCTCACACTTCCCTCCTGGGCCACAGGATACCTCTCCATCATCATGGAGTCCAGTGGCGAACGGCCAGGCTCCAGTATACACAATTACACCCCCAGCTCCATGCAAGAGCCTGGCTCTGGGGCCCCGCTACATGCATAGTGCACTGAAACTGTTTCCAGGGCAGATTTTAAAGACTGAACCATCAACTCCCTCTCCGGCCCCCTTTGCCATTCCTGGCCTCAATCTACTTGATGTTTATTTCAGTCATGAATTTAAAAAAAAAATGTTCCTTTAGGTTCAAAAGAGAAAAAAGATGCTTTGCATGCTCTGGCTCTACTATAACCCAACAATTCTGCCAGGAAAGGTTAATGTGGCACCTTTCAATACAAAAAAGCTTACATGCTTAAAAATGATGATGAGGGGGCAGAGCATGATGGCGGACGAGTAGCAGCCGTGCCAGGACTCTCTCCGTAAAGGTTTGATTTTCCAGCTGGGATCCAAACCCCAGACCCCAGCCGGCCCTGAACCCAAGACCACCCTCTCCCCAGCTCCTGCACCAGCCTAGACAGGGTTCCCCAGCAACTTTCTGCTCCGCAGAGGAACGGACAGCCACCCTTCCCCCACCCCAAGCTCCCGCCATCACCATTGTCTCCTCACAGGTGCTTCCGTGACTCCCCGCCCCCACACACAGGCAGACACGCTTCTAGAGCAAACTGACCTAGCTCGGTTCCGGAAACCCACTCGGGACCGCAGTTGCGGGCGGGGCCAGGCCTCTGGCAGATACCTGAGAACCGCTGCCACTGCTGGGAGGGCAGAGGCTAGTTCAGGCAGGGACCGCACAGCACTGCCAGGAGGGCACAGGGACCATGTGCCATTGAAGGGAGGACACAGGTTGGTCTAGGAATTTGAGAACACAGATTACATGAGCAATAGGAAGCTCTCACCAGGCTCTTGAGTCTGGGAGGCTGGGGCTGGGTTGGCACGTGGACTCAGAACAGGTCCACCAAGTACTGGCCCAAGGAGAATCTAGAGCCTTGAGTCTCTACCCCTAGTGGGGGAGATAGCATTCCAGATCTGCTTGCTGCAGTCAGGTGGGAAAACACTGGGCTCTATAGCTTGGGGTGCTGGGGCTGTTTCTACTGCAGTAGACCAATCGGGGACAGGGGCCTATATGGTGGCTCTAAGACTAAATAGTCACATACAGAGGGATCCAGACGGGTAAAGATCTGAGCCTGTCTGGGGACAAAACACCCCAACAGGAAAGATCTCTGTTTAAGATCAAACCTGATGATCTTTCCACTGGAAGCAAAGTGGGCTGAATAGCACTCCCCAGGGTGCCTGAGTCACACTCCCCTACCTGGACATGGGCAGAAACCAATGAAAAAAACCCACAGAAATCAAAGATGGAACTCCCCAACTCAGGGCCCCTAGTCCCTTTATGGAACAGGAAAGTGGCAAGGAAGTGGAGACAACAAATATACAACCCCAAAGAGAGAATCATATGACTCCTGACTACAACTGCAATGCAAACATGAAGCAGTTAATGGCTGATATGGAAACTATGAAAAAAGACATGAATGAGATGAAGCTCACCAACACAAGCATAGACTCCACTGAATTTAATGGAGAGAAATATGAATGAATTCAGAAACACATTGAGTGAATTGAAGGTGAACCAACTACGGGAAGAGCTAGACAATCAACTGATTAAATTTGATGAGGACTTAAGAAAACTTAAAAATGATTTTCAGGAATCCCTAGCAAAAACAAAAATAGACTGGAAGTTGGATCTCACCAAAGAATTGGAGACTATAAACAAAATTATAGCAGAAACCAAAAATGAAACGGAGTTGTTAAAAACCTACTTTGAATCAATCAGTACCAGAGTTGACAATCTGGAGGACAGACTCTCAGACGTTGAGGACAAAACAGGAGGAATTAATTAGGATGTCATAGGTTTCAATAAAGTCAAGAAATCAAGTGAGCAAAATTTGAGGGATCTATGGGATACCCTAAAGAGGCCCAATATTAGAATCATGGGGATCCCAGAGGGAGAAGAAGCCGAGGCTAGGGGCATAGGAAATATTTTCAACAGAATTATTCAAGAAAACTTCCCCTATCTAACAAGAGAAAGCCCACTCAACATTCAAGGGGCCCAGAGGACTCCAAACAGACAGGACATGAAGAGGAATTCTCCAAGACACATTTTAATTAAGATGCCTAACATAGAAAGCAAAGAGAAAATACTCAAAGCTGCAAGAGAAAAGCAAACCATAACTTATAAAGGAAAAACCATTAGAGTTACCTCAGACTTCTCATTAGAAACCATGAAAGCTAGAAGGGCTTGGAATAATGCTTTTCAGGGCCTAAAGAAGTATGGCTTTCAGCCTAGACTACTGTACCCAGCAAAGCTATCCCTCATAATAGATGGAAAATTGAAAGTGTTCCATGAAGTAAACCAGCTCTATGACTATTTGAACACAAAGCCAGAATTACAGAAGATTCTACAGGACATATCCTACACAGAAGAATCAAGAAATCTACCTCAGAAGAGTACCAGGGATCAGGCACGACAATCACAGTCAGTGTGCTAATAACAGCAGCACAGACACCAACCTCCATTAACCCTTCAACATGGCAGGGCTTAGAGCAAAGCTCACAGTTATATCTCTGAATATAAATGGACTTAATTCCCCTATAAAAAGACATAGACTTGCAGAGTGGATCAGAAAAATGGACCCTTCCATCTGCTGCTTTCAGGAAATGCACCTTACCTCTAAAGACAGCAACCTTCTTAGAATAAAAGGATGGAAAACAGTTTATCAGGCATGTGGAAGTAAAAAGCAAGCGGGTGTGGCTACATTAATCTCTGACAAAATAGACTTTACACCAAAATCAATTAAAAAGGATAATGATGGTCACTTCTTACTCATCAAAGGAATGACCCAACAGGAAGATATCACCACCATTAACATATACGTACCAAATTTGGGTGCAACACAGTTCATAAAGGAAACCCTACTCAAAAATAAAGCAGAAATAGACTCTAACTCCATCATATTAGGAGACTTTAATACACCTCTATCATCTCTAGACAGATCAAGCAAACAGAAGATCAGCAGAGACATAACAGAGCTCAATAATACCATTGACCAGCTGGGGATAACAAATATTTCCAGAACGTTCCAGCCAAAGACACAGAATATAATTCTTCTCAGCAGCGCATGGGACTTTTTCTTAAAATTGATCATATCCTAGGGCATAAATCATCCCTAAACAAATTCATGAAGATTGACGTAGTTCCTTACATCATATCAGATCATAATGCATTAAAGGTAGAAATTAACAATAGACCAGGATCCAGAAAATGCACAAAGTACTGGTGCCTGAACAATTCGCTCCTAAAAAATGATTGGGTCATCCAAGAAATAAAACAGGAAATTCAAAATTTCCTAGTACTAAATGATGATGAAAACACATCTTATCAGAACTTGTGGGACACAATGAAGGCAGTCCTAAGGGGGGAGTTCACTGCGCTAAACGCCTTCATATCAAAGACAGAGAGGTCTCAAATCAATCATCTAACCACCCACCTAAGATCATTGGAACAGATGGAAAAAGCTAACCCGAGGAGCTCAAGATGAAAGGAAATAATTAAAATCAGAGCTGAGATTAATGAATTGGAAATCAAGAAAACAATTTAAAAAATAGATAAATCAAAGAGTTGGTTCTTTGAAAAAGTTAATAAGCTTGACAAACCCCTGGCCAATCTAATCAAACGAAGAACTGAGAAAGGCCAAATCAATAAAATCAGAAAGGACAATGGGGAGATCACAACAGATCCCAAAGACTTTGGAAGTATCATTGGGTCATACTTCCAAAACCTCTACTCCACAAAATTAGAGAACCTGGAAGAAATGGGTAGGTTTTTGGACACCTACCAACTACCAAAGCTTAACCAGAGCAGATAAAATCACTAAATAAACCTATCACATCCACAGAGATTGAAGATGTAATCAAAAACCTTCCCAAAAGGAAAAGCCCAGGACCAGATGGTTTCTCAGCTGAATTCTACCAAGCCTTCATCATAGAGCTGAAACCACTCTTTCTGAAGCTTGTTAGAAGTATAGAAAAAGAGGGAAGGCTTCCAAACACCTTCTATGAAGCTTCCATTGCCCTAATCCCCAAACCAGGCAAGGATGCAACAAAAAAGAGAACTACAGACCCATAAATCTGATGAACTTAGATGCAAAAATCCTGAACAAAGTCTTAGCAAACTGGATACAACGCTACATCAAAAATATTATCCACCCTGACCAAGTTGAACAGCTTCCCCTGGCAGCTTGTGCAGTACCTTCCAGCAATACACTAATTACCACCTAGGGGCTGGTTACCATTTCCGGACTTTGAAGGGTCTCTCGATGCTGATCAATTGCATTCTATGGTTTCTTCAGCTACAGGGTTTTGCCTCAGGCCTCGGGAGGGCATTCAAGGGCTTTGATAGAATTCGACTTGCATATATTGAACCATCCCTGCATCTCTGGTCTTTTTTCCTGGTGATTTTTTTTTTTTTTTTGATTCTGAGCCCCAATACCCTAAAAGCAGTTAGGATTATTTCTTCAGAGGGGGGATTGTGACAGTTAACTTGTACTTTCAGGCAAATTCCACAGATTCCATGCCTGACCCCTCCCCTTGAGTGGGAGGTGTCTCTAACTAGAGGTAAAACCTAATCCTGAAACTGATTGGTAAGGTATGGACCAACCAGCTGTCTCTCTGACTTACCTGGCCCAGGTCATATAATTCACTGAAACAGGAAATCTATCTCTCTCCCCCATATGGCTTGCTATCAGAAGGACCTCTGAATTTCCAGGCCTTAGGCAGGTAAGGCCTTGCTCAGGATTATTTCCCACATGAACATTTTTCCTCATGACGGAAACCCTCTAATATCTTTCCTTCTGCTTGTTTGGCTGAGCTGCACAGATTTTGCTAAAACCTCTCCCATGTGTTCTCCCCACACTAGTGGCTGGAGATCTCAGTAACATCCCATTCTCTTTTGAATAAAGTCTTCCACTATACCTTATCCTCTGGAGGCCTATAATTTTAATTCTTTAATTTTATAAACAAGAATTTGGGTACCCCTTAAATTCTGAGGTGCATTGGAATTAACTTGGTGCTCTTTAAATTCTAATCCCCAGATCCCCTGTTACAAAAGCACTCCCAGAAGCTGGCTATCATTATTCAACTCACAGTAAGAGAGAGGCACTACAGGTATGGCCCTAGCCAGTTCACTGGCAGGAAACAGACTAGAAACAGACAAAGGTAGAGTTAGGGAAAACCCCTGAGGTACAGCAGGCTTGTGTACTGTTGTGGAAGAGGGTGCTGGGTCTGTGGAGTAAGAGCACTGAGCAGAAGGTGGGAGAGATGAGGCCGGGCACACTCTAGGTGGTCACCATTTGTGTTGAGACAGTGCTCTGGGGCCTCTGCAGGAGAATAGGGCTAAGAAGTGAGGACAAGGAGGATGAGGCTTGTGCTGACATTGATCACCGTAGGCTCAGGACTGGCCCAAAATTTAAGAGAGAAGCAGTTGGGCGTGGCAGGATGGCTGTCCTCTCCTTCAGGATGCTATATGGTTTTGGCACATCACTAGATGAATCATTTCCAAAGGGAAAACTAATTTGAACCTTATATTTACTGTGATGCTGCCTTTTGAAGACCTGCTTTTCTCTTG
>PVHP010005271.1:0-66145 GCA_004024765.1 Zapus hudsonius | reverse complement strand
GGGAGCATGGGCCCTGCAGGGAAATCAGGTGGGCGAAGGCAAGCTCACTTCTCCTCCCAGGCCAACTAAGGGCATGAACAAGAACCAGGACACAGAGGAGGGGTCGCGGTGCTAAGCCCATGCAAGGATCCCTAGTGTCACACGGGGCTAATCATGAGCAGCATGGTCTCCCCAGTGAGAACTGGGCCTTCTTGCTTAGAGGGTGGACCAAGAACAACCCAAGCCCTTCTTGATTCTGTGGTATGATTTGGGGCAAAAGGTCCAAGCGCAGGCTTCCGGGGAGGGAGAGGAATCCCAGTTGACCTGCCCTGTGATCAGCCCTCCAGGGACAGGGAACTCAAGGCCTCCTGGGGTTATGATGATAGGTATTCATTAGTCAAGTATCCTACCCACCTGTCTTCAGGCTTCTTCTCTGAGCCTAACTGGGCCCCTTGGTGTCTCTCACTCCTCTCACTTCCGGGGAGCTCATTGGCTCTTCTATTCACAAAAGTTCTTCCTCTCCATCTGCTCAGACAGCCTCCTCAGCCAGACCACTCCTACAGTAGGGCCCAGGACAGGAAGAAGACACAGGGTCTTTAGATTGATTGGCCCATTGGAGTCTGCCAGAGACAGCTAGTAAATTTTTAGGAATTTTTCAAACTGGTTATCAAATGTTAGTTTCTTCAAATCTGTCACAATGAGATAGAGCACCAAGGATATTGATAGTCCATACCTGTTTTCCCCCCGTAAGTCAAGTAGCACACTATTGCCCAGAGCTCTGATTTCTAAGAGCCAAGTGTTTGAAAGGGCACAGGTGCACTCTTCTGATGCCCAAGGGCTTGCCTGGTGCAGTGTGTGTGTGTGTGTGTGTGTGTGTGTGTGTGTGTGTGTGTGTGTGTGTGTGTGTGCCTGTGGGCTTGCTCATGTGGGTATTTCTAGATGCATCTATGTACACATAAGCATGCATGATATATGTGATCCTCTGGGTGTACCAGCAGGGTAGGTTCTCTGACAACAAAAACCACTCATGTGGCAAGAGTTGCAGTTCTCTACAAAACGAGGGGCTCTGCACAGACAGCATGCCCCGAGGCTGCAAGGCCACCCATAGGAGCCATGGCCCACAGCTTAATTGAAAGGCAGAGAGGGTCAGAGCACTTGTGCAAAGTACCTGGTAACTCTGTCTCTGTTCTGAGGCATCTAACTGTTATTTATTTATGTATGTGGAGCTGGGGATGAAACCTAGGGTCATGAGTGTGATAAGTGCTGTACCACTAAGCCACACCCTCAGCCCCCATGAGTGACTGTGTGTGTGTGTCTCTGTGTGTGTGTTTTGACATGTAGCCTGAACTGAAATTGAATTTATGATCCTCCTGTCTCAGCCTTGTGAGGAGGGGTATCACAGATGTACACCACCATGCTTAGATTTTTTGTCTTAATAAAATAAAGCATGATCCCTTGGAAAGTTGCAAGAAGGAGGCAGAAGAAGGAAGGAAGGAAGGAGGAAGGGAAGGAAGGAAGGAATGGAGAGAGAAAGAAAGGTTACCGGGAGCTAGTTAAGAAATAATCTTAGCTTTCCGTGCCAAATTATGTTCCTACCAAATCCAGAGTCAAGGAATGAGAAGGTGGAGTAGATTGGTTACTATGACAACATAGCCCTCTGTTTACTAGGAGAGGAGGGGAGAGGCCAGAGCTCAGTTAGGCCAGGCATGTGTGGAAGAAAGTGAAAACTTTTCAGTCAACACAGGTCCCCAGACACAGCCGGATCAACCCCGGAGGCTGATGGGTGACCTTTCACTTCCCAGAATAAGGTAAGTGCTCAATAAACCTTTTGTTGTTTGTTTCCTAAAGAAAGAAAAAATTAAAAAAAGCTGAGACATTAGCCTCCCTTGGGTCCCCTGAACCCTGATCAGAGCCAGGGAGCACAGCGATCTAGGCCCTTCCCCCACCTTTCCCTGAAGCCTGAAGGGCAGGACGTTGTTGCTGTGGCCAGGGAAAGCCTCTCCCTGTGTGTGCCGTGGATGGCCAAGAGGGTAGAGCTAGGTACCCTCCAAACTATAGCTGGCAACTTCTCATGGGATCTCTCAAGGAACTTGGTTGTAAATATCTCGAGAGGGGCCACAGCTGAACCCCACTTGGGGCAGCCCTCCTGCTTGTACAGGCTGTTTTCAGGAACAATGGGGAGCCCTGGAGGAGGTTAAGCCCAAGGTTGGTGCCAAACCTGGCACGTACATGCTTAGGGCAGGGAGGATAAGAACTAGACCAAGAGCCTTGAGATTTGCACGGCCCCTCTCCCCACAGCTCCCTCTTTCTAGGCTAGGCCCAGTCTGCACCCCATTTCCACCTTCAGTGCCCTCTGCTGCCCAGCCAGCTCACTGGACAGGACCCTTTGTCTCTTGACTGTGCTGGCCTTATCCTCGCGGGGGCAGCAGAGAGCAAAACTGTGCCACCTCAAAACCCTGCTCTAGATTCATTCCCACCCTGCAGTGCTGGGTACCTTGGGATAATTCATCAGCCTCTCTGGTCCTTCATTTCTGCACTTGCTTCTTGGGGCGATGACTCACAATGTGCGGAGGAGGAAGAGGAGATGGGAAAGAAGGTAAGAAGTAAGGGGAAGGGAGGCTTTTCCAGGTGTGTGTGCTGAAGGGCATGGTTGCCTTAGAAGGTAAGCCAGGCCAAGAAGGAATGGTGGAGTTTGTGGGGTCTTAGAACAACCAGACAGAGCTCTGTGCCCTGGTGCCCAAAGCTACCTCTGTACCCCTGCCTGGTTCTTCCCCACGCCCTGCCTGACTTCAGCATGAATGGATTTAGGATTTCTCTTTGTAAAGAAATACAACCCAGCATGTGGGGGCCAGCAGGTCCCCAGCCCACCCAGATCCCCACCCCTCAGCTGTCCCCTGGGAGAGCTGGAGTTGGCCCTGGTCCCCCCAGAAAGGCCTGCAAGTAGAAGGGGCTTATGGGCCCAGCTCTGGCCTCCGCCAAGCTTCTTTGGGAGGCCTCGAGGGGTTTATTTGGATTTTTTAATTATCTTTTTTTTTTTTAACTTTTTTTCTCCTCATGAAAAAGTTTTAATATACACAGTAAATTAAGCCCAGAAAAAGGGAGGGGGCACATTTCATCTTTAATCTATTTACTTCTGAATATTTAACATACAATTCTGGCACCAATCACCAAATTTAACTGGAAAATTACTCACTAATCTGTTTGCTTATTTGGAATAATTGGGTCGGCTGCCAGCGCGAGGATTTCCCCCCCCCCTGTTTAATATCTCAGTTAGTAGTCCAATTTCAGCTTGGCGGCATAATTACTCTGACAGAGCTGTAGCCACGGGGCCTGTGAGTGGGGCTGCTTTTAAACCGTAAATTATGAAGGATTAGCATTTATGAATTTTAAATCAGGGCTGGCTGGGGTAGGAGACACTAAAGCTGCTTAACGCTGGGGAACAGCAGCCTCGACTCAGCCACAGAAGCCGTAACCCTTCCTCTCCCACTGCAGCTACAGGAAGGGAACCATGGGGTGGGATGCGAGGGACCCAGTGGGGACTGAAGCAGTGAAGGGGTCCCCGGGGACTAGAACTCCTGGGTCATGTGGTGTGGAGGGGGAGTTCCCAGCAGGTAGCAGATTCCACTCGTTGCTCTAGGGGAGGTGTGGAGTGACAGCCTAGAAGCTGAGGTCAACCCTTGCAGCCTCACACAAACCTTCAGCCTCCCACAGGATGGGCCTCTCTGGCTGGCTAAGGGTGACTTCCTGGTGGGCCACCTCTGGATAAGCCAACAGTGCCCTCCCTCCCAGGCACATGGGGCAATGCTTACCCCATCCCTTTGCCTCGATCTGCCCCTCTTTGGCACCTGGGGGCATTGCCCAGGCTTTGAGACTAAACCCATTTGATTTGAAACCAAGATATGTCCCTTGCTAGCTGGGTGGCTCTGGGTTACTTCATCTTTCTGAGTCTACACAGCTCAATGAAGAAGTCCCTACCCTGAACAAGCTGCAGAGACTTTAAGAGAATTCTGGGGGTAAGGCACAGGACATGGTGCCTGGCACACAGAGGTGTTCATTCCGTCAGCTACATGCTCTTTGGGGTCTCCCCAAAATCCTGAGTCCAAGTCCTATGTCCATTACCCAATTCTGGTCCCTAATCCTTCACAGTGCCAAGTAAATCTCAATGTTTCCTCTCAAGGCCCAACAGATTCCTCTTAGGAGAGTCCCTTTGGCCAGGAATCTGACCCCCTCTGTCTCTTGACCTAGTGGAGGCAGGTGCAGGCAGTCAAGGTGGGTGCCAGGCTTCTGCTGGACTCTGATGATCACCCAAGAACCCAGGGATGTCAGGCTGGATAGATATGAACTAGTGGGATGGCCCACAGTTATGTAGCCTTTCTATGTTTTCTAGTTAAAACATGAGAATAGTGACAGAAGTATCTCACGAAAGAATCGTTAAGATTAAGGAGTTAATCCATTGGCAGCAATCAGAGTCACAGTTGGGGCACAGAAAGTACCAGCTATGTGCTAGTTACTTATCCATACAAGGGAGGTGACTGCAACCCTCTCAGTGGGTCCTATCTTTCCCTGGTCTTTGAGGATCCCCACCTTGCAGACAAGACCAGAAGGAAAGGAAGCAGGGTCCAAGTGGGCGTGGCATAGCTGGGGACCAGCCTGGACCACACATCCCACCGCACCCAGGATCCAGCAGTCCCTACAGAGGTCAGACCTCTACCAGCCTCACCTACTGGTCTTGGGGCCTTCCTGTGACCTGCAGCTTTGGCTAAGGACCTTCAAGGGACCTGGTGGAGATCATCAGGGCCCAGAAGAGGCTGGTGGGGCAAGAGAAACTGCACCGAGACTCCTCAGCCCAGAGACACCTATGTGTGAGCCAGAATTCTTTCCCAGACGCCCACACCTCTCCCCCTTGAGGTCCCAGGCCTAAGCAAGCGCAGCCAGGGGATGGCCTGACATGGGGGAACTCAGTCTAGGGACAAAAGCATGAAGGATGAGCAAGTTGGGTTTCTGCTACTCCCAGAGGTGTGACATCTATGCCTACTGGATGAGGCCACTAGGCCTTGACCTTTCTGCAGGTCCCTGCTGCCCCCACCCTCAACCATACTAGGTTCTAACGATGCTGTACACAGTGTGACAACCTACCTACCATTAATTAAAGTGAGTCCATGAGGAAGAAATTGAAAGGGATTACCTGCCTTTGAATATACCATTCAAGCTCACATACTTTTGCAGAGTGGAACTGGCATATCACTCGCTCTCTACAAAGGGATAGAGGTTTTGTTGTTGTTTTTGTTTATTTATTTTTATTTATTGATTTATTTTTAAGTCAGCATCTTGTGTAGCCCAGGCTGGCCTCAAACTCACTATGTAGCCGAGGATGAACTTGAACTTCTGATCTTCCCACCTCCACCTCCCAAGATCTGGGATTACAGACATTCATCACCACACCCAGTTTATTCAGTGCTAGGAATTGAACTCAGAGCCTTGTGCATGCTAGGAAAGCACTGTGATAACTGAGCTACATCCCCAGCCCCTGGAAGGAGTTTGAGTTCATGTGACACCCTGGATGGATCTGATTACCCCCCCCCCATATCATTCATGATCTTGGGCCTAACAACCAGCCAAGCCCAGTTCCAGCAGTGGGGGTCCTGGGACAGGCTTCCACAGGCCTCATGAGCTATTTACCAATATTCTTTTTAAAAATGGCCTGTATGATCATTTTACTCTAGCAAATAAATCTTAAATTCTCCCTTTTGTTTCTTCACACCACCTCCCCAGGGGTCGTGGCCCTCACAGACCAAGTTTTGGGGGAGGCAGCCAAAGTGATAGTGTGTGTACACATCCAAGCAGAGGCGAGGCTGTGTTCCCAGGGGCCTCACAAGATTTCTGGCACCGCTGGTTTTCGACCACGCTAGGATGCTTGATGGATGGGAAGTGCCCAGTTTGTGGAGTCCTTGCTGGGCTTTGTGATAACTCATTATATTTCTTTCTTTACAAATTGCCCCATTAGCACTCCTGAATTGAATGGAATCATAAAGCCGGGAGCATCCCAGCCTGGGCTGAGCCTGGGCCATGAATTACCTGTGGAAAGGCTCATGTTTTGTGGGGAAAGAGGCTCCAGGCAGCTGGCTTGGAGCAGGGTCTAAATCTGCAAGGGAAATGGGTTTGTTTTCTTTAAATTTAAGAGAATAAAAGAGTTCTGACCAAGCCCTGCAGAATTTAAATAGCAAGATCTGCCTCACTGCTCACTGGCTTTCAAGCTGGGGGCTCTGATCCCTGTTTGAGGGGTTAAACTCTAACCCCATTAAGCCATTTATGGAAAGCTGACCACCGAGAGGGGGGGAGGCCGCACCTCTTCTGCAGCCTCCCTAAACCCCACAGATTCTGAAATTGCTTGTCACTCTCAGTCTGAGGATTCTAAACAAGTAGGCACTAATCCCCTCTGTTAAGGAGATACTTATTTTGTCTGAAAAACTTCAAAGAGCCCATGACAGACACTCAAAATCAAAATTAGCATTCCAATGAGGATTTAAAAAATAATAATTCTTACAGTTCTGTAGAGATGAGGAGGAGAGGTGAAGTGACTGGCCTGGAGGCTTGGGAGAAAAGTAGGGGGGTACCTTTCATCTGCCCACCCCAGCCTGCACGTAAGCCAGGAGCTATTTAGGGTCAGCCCTTGCCATTCAAGATACAGGAGTCTTTCCTCTCCACAAAGGGGGAAAGGCTAGTCCACTGCCCAGACCATCCAGGATGGAAAGGCAATGACCATGACCCCAAAGGATCATGCAAGCGAGAAAGCCAAGACTCAGAGGGACCTGGGCTATAGTGGAAACCCAGGGGCTGCCTTCAGGTGGCTTGCCTGTAGGTCACATTGATGTTCTCTGCTTACAGGGTTTTGAGGAACACGGAGATGTTGACAGGTGTCCTGGGGCAGGTGAGTGGCAGACTGTAGATCCCAGTTGCCTTGCCAATACACTTGCTTGTGGCAAGGTTACACCTTGGGGTTAAAACAGGGGTCCTGACACTTCCTTCAAATCTTATAGTCTCTCTTCCTATACCAAGTGATCCTCTCTCTACCCTCAGGCCACCCTGGGCCTATTGCTTTTAAACCATTTCACCCCAGCCTGCCCCACAGCCCATCCATTCCCGGAACCTCTTCACACCTCTCATTAGAGTCACCTGGCATTTTCATTTCTTGATGGGCCCTCTGTTCTAGACCCCAGCTTCCAAGGCAATCAGGAGCCACCAATCTGCAGATGCATGTTCGACACCTCCAGACCCACACACTAGTTTCTAGTTCCTTCTTTTGTGAAATTGTACATATGTAGCAGGGTTACCTGCCCGCCACCCCCCGGTCTCTGGGGCCAGCTCCCCCACTTCCTCTATTGGCTCTTGTTAGCTGCCTGGGATGCCATGTGATAGGACAGGTAGATCCCAATGAGGTGCCAGGGAGCTGGGTCTCCAGGGCTTCAAGAGGAAGCCACCAGCTAGGGGCAAAGAACCCTCCAGCTGGGGAGTCAGTGCAAGTACAGAGAGGGCAGGCGAGCCTGGGGTTGAGGGAGCCTGCCTCAACTCCAGTGACTCTCATGTCCCTTCCTGGCCTAAGGAACCTTGGTTACCTGTTCTGTTAACAGTATTGGACAGCACATGAACTTCACAGAGGCAAAGAAGGAAATATTTGAAGCATCTCTCCTCTGTCCACCCATGACACTCTCAGCCCAGGTATTCACTCAAGGAGAGCCCTTGAAAGTGCTACTTCATCCAGGACAACAGGCATGGGTTCCTGGCACCAGAAAAGCCCAAGGAGACTTCCAAAGGGCCATTGTTGGGCATCAACCTTCCCAAGGTCTCTCCTGTGAAAATCACTGTCATGCCCACTACAATGTCAAGGGTGCCTAGAATGTTCATTCTCAGAAACATGTAGGCCACAGTTGTCCTATTAAAATATAATGAGGCAATAATCACATTTGAAAAGTTTAGATCGATGCAATCACTTATTTAGCCCACTTTTATTGGGTTTATAAACTCGAAATCATTCTTTCACTATGTAATCTGTGTCAGTGAGACTTCGTCACTACGAAGTCTCATGTTCCAGGCCATGGTTAGCTGGCCCATTGTTTTTGGCTCCATGGCAAGGCAGAAACATCTCTGAGGAAGGGCACTGCAGAAGAAGACTGCTTTTCTCATGGCAGCCAGAAAGAAGAGGAAAAGAGAGGAGAGGAGAGAGAGAAGGAGAGAAGAGAGAGAGGGAGAAAGAATACCAGGAAGGGATCTAGATGAGCTAGGTGCTTCTAGGGCACACCCCCATTGACCTTCCTGAAACTAGGTCCTACCTCCTACTTTTCATGGATCATGCCATCGTAGCATAAACCCATCAAGGGATTAGTCCACTGATGATGTCAGAATCTTCCTTGTCCAATCACTTCCCAGAAGACTAGGGGGTGGGAGGGGGCGGGACAGCCTTTAATACATGAGCCTTTAGGGGAGACACTTCATATCCAAACCATAATATGGTCCATAAATTTTTTTTGCCTTGGTAGGAGTTAAATTCAGATTCATACATTTTTAGTGAGATATTTTACATTCTGTTTTAAAATTAATAAGTCATAGAAACCTAGTGTGGATTTTAGTTTCAGCAAATCTCAATTCCTAACAGCTGTTTCAAGGGGTCCACAGCTACTGCGCTGATGGCTTCCCCACTGGCAGAAGTGACCCATGAGCCTTCAGAGGAGGAAACTGGGGAGGGGTGCACTGGACATGCTCAGGGTTAAATGCAAACTGGGTTTTGGAGATGAAGTCCTCTGACTCTAACTCCCAGCCTTCCCACTTCCCTGGGAGACGAACCAAGGTCACCAAAGTGGCAGAGTCCTGAGCCGAAAGCTCCGGTCTGCATCACACACTGGGCCAACTGCTCACCTAGCACCTTTGGCCTTGGTGGATGAGGACACACTATCTTGAACACATGACTTTGTCCTCTTGCCCCGAGGCTGTGGAAAGAGGAAATGTAGAAACATTAAAAGCACCTGCTGGGACTGTCACAAGCATGAGGACCTGAGCTCGGATCCACCTAAGATTCGCAGTATGGTGGGTGTGTACAAGTAATCCAGAGCTGGGGAGGCAGAGACAGGGAGCTAGTCTAGCTAAATGGTAAGCTTTCAGTTCAGTGATAGCATGACTAAGGAGGACACCACGACGTCACAACATGTGTGCATGTACGCATACACATGCACCCACACACATATGAACACACATATATGTACACACACCGCCATATACATATACACAGGCCAAGTATCAAAAAATAAATAAATAAAAGCACTTGGTCTGTGCCGGGCAGAGTGCCCGCACTAGAGGAGACTGCAGTTGGACGAGGCTGGTCAATGACAGCGCAATATCAACCCACACAAGGCTTCCAATGAGGAACACTCAGCACACGCTGGGCATACTTACTGAAGGCAGGCTATTTCTTGTTTCCTTTTTGTTTTCAAAACAGGATCTCATGCTGTTCAGGCTGGCCTCAAACTTACTATGTAGCTGAGGATGACCTTGAACTTCTGATCTTCCTGCCTCCACCTCCCAAGTGCTGGAATTTCATTAATACACCATCACTCCTGGCCAGCAAGACTGGGTGTCTTTGGCTGGGAAAGAGAAAAGGAAATAACTTGAGCTGGGTCTATGGCACAGAGTCTGCCCTCTGCCTGAGGCAGCTGTTTCTGCAGCTGGGACCTACCCAGCTTCCTAAAACCCCAGGATCCCCACATTTCCTGTCAGGATGGACCTGCTCAGCTGAGAGAGCCCCCTCAGGGAACACCAAGTGGGTGGCCCAACCCTCCCATAGTCCTGTGGGGCTGGCAAAGCCAGCCTCCTTAGACTGGATGGCTGTATTCTCAGCGGTCCTTTGAGCAAGACTGCTCTGTTCCTGGTGTGCACCCCAGATTTCTCTGGCAGGAATACCTTATCGAGGTGATTCCATGGTTCTATTCATGGGCAGAGCCTGGGCAAGAAAGACAAACCAAGTCTTGTGGGCCACAGGCCAAAGTTGGAGTCCCACCTTGGCCTGCAGGAGCTGTGAGGCCCACAGCCTGCAGGCAGGGCCTCACTGCCTCTTGCCCCATCTTGGCCATTAAGTCCCGCTGCCAGTAATGAGCAGCTCCTGCTCCACAGAGGCTCAGAGGAGGCCTCCTGGCAGCCTGGCCTTGTTCTCATTGTCCCGCTTCAGCCCAAGTGCACCAGGCCCAGGCCTCAATGGTGATCAATGAGCCGAGGATGTGCTGATGCGGCACTTTCATCTTTTCTCAAGGCCGGTGTTTGAACTTCTGGGAGCCAGCAGCCTTCCCAAATGGGCTTGTCTTCTAAGAAGGCAGCCAATCTCCCTTCCCTTGCTTCCTAAGCAGGCTGATCCTGAGAGTTATTGAGGCACACAAAAAAGGAGACGTTCAAAGGCAAATCTAAATTACCGTCCTCTTCAAACTGGGGGAAAGTCTTATTAAGTCGCCCGTGTGTGAATCTCGGCCTATTTCTGTTTGCAGACCTTTTTTCCTTTGTGCCCCATAAATGGACATGTCTTATTGATTTTCTTTCAACCTGGATCACCTCCATAACTGGGAATATGGGCAGACAAGTGCCTCTTCTTCCTTCCCTGTGGTGCTGAGGAAGAATGGGGGTGGGAAGCCCAGAGGGACCCAGCCTGCTAGGGTGCTACATCCCCCTCACCACTGACTGGTGCTTCCTCCCTTCAGGATTCTTCAGGGCTGCCCCGAAGCCAGGGGAGGTCACTGTGAACCTGTGGAAAGGCTCTGGGACCTTGGAGCTGTGTGGCAATATGGAGTCTTGGGAGGATGTCCTTGCCCTTGGCCTGTTCCTTCTCTCACCCTCACACTCCCTTACTCCATCTAACCTCCCTGACCCAGGTAGCTCTGCTCCCAGATACATCCTCCAGCTCCTTCCCTCGCCACCTTCAAGTCTGCTCTCAAATGCCAACTACTTACTGAAACTTCCTCCAGCACCTCGATCGCTCTGTGCCCCCTAATTCCTCTCTTGCTCTACTTTTTCTGAATGGCGCTCATCCCAACTAACATTCTGTGTATTTTCTTTGCTCGTGTAACTTGTCTACCTCCCCTCACTGAAATCTACATGTCAGCTGGGTTTAGTGGTTCATACCTGTAATCCAAGCACTTTGGAGGTGGAGAGGCAGGAGGTTACCATGATTGGAGACCAGCCTGAGCTACATAGTTCCAGGTTAGCCTTGCTACAGAGTAAGACCCTATCTCAAAAACAAAAAAATAAAAACAAACAAAACCCCAAACCAAAATGAAACAAAAATAAAACCATATAGCAGGGATTTGTGCTGTTACCAAAAATTACTTGGAATGGTGTTCAGTGTATTAAGATGGTCAATTAATAATTGTTCAATGCGTGAGCAACTATGGCAGGCTCTTATGGGGGAAGGGGGCACCCAGAGGCTTACCACTCTCTCTGTGGCTCATGCACCAGCTTCCAGAGGGCACCATACAGACCACTTAGATGGAGCCTTCTCTAGGCCTGAAGCTTGGCTTGGATACTGACCACTTTGCACTCAGGACAAGTGGCCTCTATGTCCAGGAAGATGCGACTGATCCATTCAGAGCAGGGAGACAGATGCCCATTGTGATCTGTGATCACTCACCAGACCCATTTGGCCAGGATGGCTTCACATAAATGCTCCAATCCCTTAGCTTCCCTCTCTAAGCCACTCTCAGAGGATGGAGTGTCTTATGGGGACCCTAGTGCTGCCACCCACTTCCTTCCCTTAGGCTGGCCAATCAGGTGCAACTGCTACTGTATTTAAACCATCTTGCCTCCCAGTTTCCATCTGCCGGCCTCATTTCCCCATGGGCAACATGCAAGGATTGGGTCCCACAGTCAATGGTCTTTTTATGTTCCTTTCTCCCTTTGGACAGGGTCTTTGAGGGACAGGACTCCACCTGAATTTTCTCCTTGTCCATCCTAGGGCCTGGCTCAGAGAAAGTTCTCCATTGGTGTTTGCTGATTGAATGGATGATGGAATGAAACAGAGCCCACGGTGTGCAGCCCATGAAAGAATGGCCTGTTAGCCCCAGCATCGGTGTGCTGGTCCCAGCTGAGGACCCCCAGCCCCTCCCCCACGAGCTTGGAAATCCCGCACAGCTGCTTGCTGGAGACAAGCAGACAGACAGATGGAAGCAAGGCCTAGGAATTCTTGGGGGGAAAGAAGCTCATTTCCAAACGTGAGACTATAGGCTGTTGAGAAGACAAAAAAAAAATTCTCAAAATTAAACCAAAGGAGGGGATTGGGGAGCGACGGGGCTCTGCGGGATTTATTAATGCACGCCTTGGAGTGATTCTTCCTCTTGCAATCTAGCTACTGGGTTAGCACCGACTTCCAAATTATATTTAATTGGACAATTATTCAAACTGAAAAACCTGCACAGGAAACGAAGGCGGTCCTTAATAAACACCTTGTCTGCTCGGGCCCCAAACAGGCAAGTCGTTTACTGACCCAAGAGGCACAATTTTGTCTTTGGTAAATTTATTTTGAAGTAATTGCCGACTCCGGGAGTAACCATTTTTCAAAAAGAAACTTGGCTCCAGCCAGCAGAATAATAAATTGTTCCCTGACCCGTGTGACACCTAATTCCATTAGAAAGACGTGCGAGGAGGGCGCAGGGCGGTGCAGGGGACAGGGATGACTCTGTGCGCTCACCTGCTGGTGGCTGGTGACCCTGGGAGCCTCGCGGGTGGATCTGGGCACAGCCACCTGGCCACCTGGGGCCGGCCACCTGCCAGGGCTTGGGCATGAGCTTGTGGCCTTGCTCCAGGATGAAGACCTCTCCTCCTTTCCTGACCCAGCTGGGTCCTCATTTCCACTCTCCATGGTCCTGCCTGGCTCCTGCCAGCTTCTTGGTGCCCCTGGAGATACTGTGCAGAAACAGAGGCACCTGGCCCTTGTGCCCTCCACTCAGAAGGCACACCCACACAGCCGTGTTGAGACAGCTGAGGGCCATGGGGGAAGCAGCTTTAATGAATAGCGAGGTGTTTATCAATAGCAGATCCATATACAAATGAGCACCTCTCACAGCCTGGAAACTGGATGGTCTCTGGTGACTTCTTTTAAGACAAGCTCAGTTTATAAAAGCTGGGGTCTTTTGTAGGAGTGAAAATGAAGGGGATTCCAACTTTGGAGAACAACGTACTTTCCTTCCATGTTCAGGACAATTTAAATACATGCTTGGCCTAAGTGTTCTCTGCCAGGGCAGGGACTTTGTTCTGGTTCACTGATGTGTCCCAGTGCCACAGCAATGCCTGCCCTGAGACAAGCCAGGTGTCCAGGAGGCTTTCAGAGCCTCTTGCTCAGTGTCCATGGAAGCCCCCAGAAACTAGGGAGCTTTCCACAACCACAGAGCAATTCAGAGTGGGGATCTGGGGCTCTAATCCTAGGACCTCAGGTGCTCCAGGCTGTCTCACAGCACCAGCATGCTTCCTCTGAGTGGGCAGCAGACTCTCAGAGTGCACGTGGGGCTATGCACCCTCTTTTATAGTCAGAGAAGCTCCAAGCTGGGTCTTCCCCCAGGTCAAACTTTGAGGGTCTTGGGAGCTAGGACTAGCCTCCCATCTCTATCTTTGGGGCTCTAAGGACTCAGAACTTTTGCTCCTTGGATTTTTGTTGTAGTTGCTGTTGTTTTGAGGCAGGGTCTCTGGAAGTCTAAGCTATATATATAGTGTCAAAGATGACCTTGAACTTCTGATCCTCTTGCCTCTACCTCCTGGGTGCTGGGATTACTGGCATGTGCCACCACACCCATTGTATGGCTTCTTTGGATCTTAAAGAGCACATTGTCACAGGGCGGGGACCCCACAGTGTTCTAACTCCTGGGCTATTCCATGGCCTCCACCTCTCCCAGGCAGCTCAGCACAATCTAAGAGGGTCCGACTCAGTGTTTCAGTGTCCCTGAAACTGCCTTTGTTCCCAGATTAAAGTCCCAGGTGCAAGCCCAGAGTCACAGGCCATGGAATGGCTTCCTTCAGGCTTCGGTGACTGTGGCCTGTCTCCCTGCTATAGAGGAGAAGAAACAGCATGGGCTGCGTTCCTCTCAATGTCCCCCTAGAAACAAGCAGAGGACAAGAGCTTAGAGGAGAGCAGGTTTTGGAGACAGTATCCAGAGGGACCATGTAGGGAGGTGGTTTAGCAATTAGGGGTAGGAAGGTGGATCTGGAAGTCAGATCCTACCATAAACCCTGTCCTTCCTTTACCTATTGATGTGATTTCAAAAAACTTTGTCACTTCTCAGAGACTTTTTCTTGGCCTGGAAAATGGAATGACCGATAAAGCCCAACTTGTTAAATTATACTAACGGCAGCACAATTCTTTTCGATATTTTCTAAATGCCAAGTGCTATTTTAAAAACTTTTATGACTACCCATTTAATCTGTGCTAGAAGCTTGCATGGTAGCTGTGAAAAGAAGACACTGAGTGATTAAGTAACTTGCTCAAGGTCATACAGCTAGTAGCCCCTCTCTTCCTAATAGATACAACAGGCATGGAATACTCTCAGTGTTTGGTAAACATTACCGTTATTAAAATCTGACTTCCCCTGTACCATACAAAGAGCATGAGAATAGGCACTGGGGGATCAAGAGATCAAGGGGGTGTGTCTGTCTGTCTGTGAGAGACTGATGGGGCAGAGAGAGGGTAGGAGCCAAAACTGACGATTCTTTTTATGGAAGCATTGAATGTGCCCTTCAAGCACACACATTCACTGACTGACATAAGAGCTAAGAACTCTGTAGGGAAAGACTTGAACTTAGCCCACAGTCATTTACAATGGGGCTTTGGGATCCTGGGAGACACCAGAGATCAGAATCCAGATGAGCACTGTTCTGGCGGGCCAACCCAGCCATCTCAGGGCCCCAGCAGGAACATGAGAGGAGGCTCCAGAGCTGGAGGGAATGCCTGCATAGGCTAGCACAGCAAGCCACCTGGGAGCAGTTGCTCACAGACTGAGGCATTGTGTGTGCACCTTGAAGCCCAAGGCACCCAGCTGTGAGCCACTGGGTGTCATATGGAGGGATCCAGCCCTCTAGCTTTGCAAGGGAAGGCCAGGCAGTGAGGTGGGGAAGGGTTTTATTTGCCCATACCTAGCAGTGGGGGCAGTGGCCTTTCTCATAAGCTCTGAATGGTGGCTGTGGAAGTCATAGCCTGGCCAGGACGATGGCTCAGTCTGCTGATTCTGTGAGCACAAAAATCATACAAGATTCTAGTAAAAATCCCACCCCCCCCAAAAAAAAAAAACACTTGGGGAAGGGAAAGCGACCCGACTGTCTGGGGATGTTTTAAGGCCTGAGAAATATGGGCCACCAAGAAAGAATTTGCTAACTTCAGAGAATCGAAAAAGACATCACTCAATCTAAAAAGTGAATGAATTCTCCATGCCTAGAAGTAGAGACTAAGCCAATCTGAGAGCGATGCCACCCAGGGGCTTCATGCCCTGTCTGGAGAGGTGTGAGATGAACCTTCTTGACTCATTCTTTCTTTCTCTTTATCCCTCTTTCCAGCACAGGTATACCACATCCCTACACCAGAGCTCTCTCTCATAGACCATCAGTACTCACATATAGTTAGGCCCCCATATGCCCACAGAGCAGAAGAGGCAGTGACAAGAGCTAACACTTAGAAACGGGGCTCTGTGTGATTGCAGCATTGGAGATATGGACCCATTCATAGCCTCATGACAGGTGAGCCAGGTATTATCATATCCATCTTACAGGTGGGGAAACTGAGACTCAGACAGGCTGAGCACACTGCTAAGGATCACGCTGATCAGAACTGGCAGCACCATAACCAGACCCAGGTGACTGGGCCCAGATCTTCACACGTAGTTCCTTTACCTCTACGACCAAATAGCAGTCCAGAAGCAACTTAGGCGAGGAAGGACTTACTGCTCATGGTTTGAGAGGCACAGGGGAGTTCATGGCAGCAGGAGTATGTGGCTGGGACTCCTCATGGCTCAGAGGACCAAGAAGCAGAGAGATGGACCTGGACCCGGGGTCGGTTGTAACTCATAAGCCACCCTTCTCACCACACCATGGCCTCCTGCTAGTCCCCACTTACTAAATATTCTACTATTGTCCAAAACAGCACCATCAGCTAGCATCCAAGTGTTCAAATACACAAGCCTGTGGGGGGGGGGACATTTCCCATTCGAACCATATCAGTCTCTATTCTAGGATGCCTTCCATAAAGGATAATGTAGCCATGGATCTTCATGGCAGTGCTGGGGACTAGTGCAGTGGGAACCCAACTGGATAGGGCTCTCAGGAATTCCCTCTTGGGACCCTAGAGCCCTCCTGTCCTGCGTGGGTGGCCTCCTATTGGATGCAATCTGTGGAAGTCATATAGGAGGCACCCCTCCCCCACCCCCAGTCAAGAGGGAAGTGGGGGTCACAGAGGAAAGACACTTGGTCCCAACACAGCCAAGAGCCTAGCCTGTCAGGGTTCTGTAGCTGTCTGCAGAGTCTTGCTGGGGACAGTAAGAAAGTGAAAGCTCTGGAAACAGGTGTTTTCTGACTGCAAATCTAGAGGCAGAGGGGAAGAATGCACAGGACTGGAGCAGGTGAGGGCAGCTCCCCGAGGGGCAAAGGGAGAAAAAGGAGAGAAAGAGAGCAAGGGACTAGGCACCAGGACCCAGAAGGAGTCTTCCACATTACAGCTACAGGCTGGACCCCTTACCCCCCCTCAAGTCTGGAGGAGGGTCAGTTGCTAGCTTCTCTGTGCCTGCTCAGCAGCTTGGCACTCCCCTCCCCAGCATTCCCCTCCTCCACTGCCCCAGACCACTATTCCAGAACACAATTCTGATCATGCCTTGACTCCAGTACCAGCCTCTGGAAACTTCTTAGCACCCCAAGAGCAGCACCTTAGTCCCTCAGCCTGGCTTCATCTCCCTTCCCACCACCTCCCTCCCTGGGCACCAATCACTTCACACCCCTTCACATTCTCCCAAAGGGTGACCTAATTATCTACTCAAGCTGTGCCCTCGGCTTTGAATATCTCTCCCTCTCTTCTCCTCCACAGGAAATTATATTAATCCGTCAAAGCCCTGGTCCATAGTTCCTTCTTCCATGCAGCCCATTCCAACCCCCTTTCTTCCTCTTTAGAGCTTCCAGGCAATCATGTAAAAATGACAGCATTTATTTCGATAGCACTATTCCCCAGCACCGTCAGAGAGCTTCACCCCAGCATCTCCTCTCGCTCCTAGAGCTGTATGTGGTGGTTGTGGTTTGAATGTAAGCTGTCGCCCATAGGTTCATGTGTGGCGGCCCTGTTTTGGAAGATTGTGGAACCTTTAGGAGGTAGAGCCGCTTTAGAGGAAGTGTGCCACTGGGGGTGGACCTTGAGGTTTCATAACTGGGTCCGACTTCCTGTCTGTTCTTTGCTTTCTGACTGCAGGTGCCATGTGATCGGCCACATCAGTTCCCACCATCCTATCTTCCCACTGGACTGCAGTCTTTTTTAACCTTAAACCATGACCCCCCCCCGCCCCCTGCAAAAAGAAAAAGAAAATCCTCTTCCTTAAATTGCTTTTGTCAGGGAGCTTGTCACAACCACAAGAAAAATAATTAATACAGAGGTAGTAGCATACATCCCCATTTTATAAGTTTAGAAAGGATATGACCTGCCCAAGGCACACAGGTATTAGGGAATGGAGGCAATCTTCAAGGCCAGACAGCTTAATCATTATCCTAAATTCTTCTTTACTCATGCTTTCCTCTTCTATGGTTTCAGTTCCAGTGATCAACCGTGGCTAGAAAATATTAAATGGAAAATTCGGTAGGTTTTCAACTGAATGTCACTGTTAGTAGCGTGATACAATCTCACAGCATCCTGCTTTGCCCCACATGGGCCATGAAGGATCCCTTTGTCCAGTGTATGCCCTGCCTGTCCAATTAGTCACTTACAAGCTACCCTGGTTACCATGTTGACTGTCCTGGTTTCACAGTGGTTGGATTCAAGTAACTCCTATTTTACTAAATTGTGGCACCAAGGTTCAAGGGCAGGGATGCAAAGAATCCACCAGGGCATGAAACATGGAAGGACAGACTAACTCTGGGACAGCACAGCAGTATGGAGGGCATGCAGGAAAAAGTGGTACATCGATCCAGGCTTTGGTACTATCCAAGACTTTAGGCATCTGTTGGGTATCTTAGAACATAGTCCTCATGGATAAGTGGGGAAGACCACTGCTCTTTATGCTCATAGGCTTGGATCTTGATTCCAGGATATCTCCTTCTGCAGCATGAAAAGGAGTGTGATCAAATGCCACAGTTGGCCGATGACCTTGGAGGTGGAGAGGCTCTGATGCCCACTCCCAAAGCCATGCTGCCCCACTTGAAGCATTCTATAAGACACAGACACTCCCTAGGCACCAAGTGCAACCTCCACCTTCCCTCTCAGCAACTAGGAATTGCACAGTTCTTGTGTGCATGGGAGTTGCTTCACCCCTGACTCAGGTTGGACAGTGTCCAAATCAGCTCAAGATCCCACAGACAGGTCTTTCCAAAGACTTCTCCAGAGAGGCTTTTCCTTTTCCAAACCTTGCCCCTTTCCCAGCCCACAATGCATCCTGATAAACCCCAGAGAAGGGTGAAATCAGAGCCCAATGTGCCAGGCATCCCCAAAGCAGCCCAAGAGAGGCCTTTTAGAGTCAAGGTACAACCTACTGCCCTGTAATCGTTCAAAGTCTCTCTCATCAAATCCCAGCATCACTCAGGAATGTATGGCCAACAGCCATAAGCAACACAGTGAAATTTCTGTGTCTCTGTTAGCACTATTAAAGGTCAGTCTTTTGCCAAAGGAAGACAATGTACTCAGGGTCTGGCTCAAAGGAGAGGTAATTCCACTTTCATCTCTCTCGTTTCCTGCTGTAGTCAGCCATACGCTACTGGGATAAATCTCCAAACCAGGCACAGTTTATGGGAGGAAAGGATTTATTTGTAGCTATAGGTACAGGGGAAGTTCCAGAATGCAAAAGAGGCTGCTCCCCTTTCACAGATCCAAGCAGAGAGAGAAACCCATCACCAACATCACACACACAAAACAGGGAATAGGCAGGAGGGCCAAAGAGAGAATTTTTTTCCCCTTTATACAGCCTTTGGGTGTGGTCTTACAACTCTTCCCCAGACTTAATGGCTTTCTGAGTCTCTGGAATTTCCTTCCTACATGGCCCACACAGGAAAAGATGTTTCCTTCTAGCTTCTTTGAGCTTCTTTACATCCTTTCCCCTTGCTGAGCGGCTGCCTTCCTGTAAACATTCTCAGAGACCCACCCAAGGTAATTAAAAAGATCCAAGTTGACAACAAACCTAACCATCACACGTCCTCATACAAAGATATGTTGAACGTTTTTGTCAAGGCCTATGATGAGGAAGACGTGCTAAGACATTATCTTGGTCTTCGTGGAGTTAACAGTCTGAGGGAGACAGGCAAGGAAACCACCCTTAGCACAGGCTTTCAGGGCATGGGCGAGAGGAAGCTGAGGCGCTGAAGAGCATGGTGTGTCACCAGGAGGGGTCAAGGTGTGGAGGATAGGTGCTAAGAGCCAGTAGAGCCTTGGGCTTAGCCTGGACTCCACCTAGGAGTCTCTATGCAGAGAGTCTAATGGGGAGATGTGGGAGGCAAATGTGCCAACCACTATACTCTGGAAACCCCAGTGGAGAGGTGTAAGCATCAGCACACAGAAGGATCATTCTAGAGAGGGGGAGGAGGAGAGAACAGCCAGAGGACAAGTATGACGGGCAGAAATACAGCAGAGCCCTCTCCCAGGAAAGAGGATGGAGAGAAATGAGGCTGGGAGCTATATTTACGAGGTGACTGTTAATCACGGCTCTGTAGATTGAGTGATTATTAAGTGTTTGATCTCATGCTTTTAAAATTCATTATCAGCATCCCTCACAGAAATCCTTCGTGGGAGCTTGGATCTGTTCCATCCTGGCAGAAAGGAGGTGGCACTCTCAAACTGAGTGCCAGGAGATGAGTGCCATCATTGGACTATTTTTACAGAGATGGCCATGGTTAAGAACTATAAAGATTCATGGTGTGCCCAAGAGCTAGGCACAGGCTGGGAGCAACCCTTACCACACCAGGCCCAAGAGCTGGAAGCCAGAGGAAAGAGCACAGAAAGTGTCAGCCGGGGGACATGGGAAGCTCAGGGGGGACCCTGCTGGGGTGCAGAGCTAAGCTGGAAGAAGACTGGCACCAAAGTAGAGGCAATCCATGCTGTCAGCCTCCTGGGGCCCGGGCAGAATGGGGAAGAGTGGTCTGGAGGTTCCAGAAGGTGCCTGGTCACAGACAGACTGGGACAGAACATGGGAGCTTTGCACGGGGAAGTCAAGGGTGACCTGGGTTTGCGACATGAGAGATGGTGGGCGGTATTCTGAGGTGGAGTCCAAGAGGTAGGAGAATGCGCTATCTGAGAGCAAATGCCCGGTCGGTGTCTTACCTTGAGGCTCCACATGGCTCTCTGACTGGAAAACTCTCATTTTGCCCCCGGTCTTTTTATTTCTACAACAAACAGCTTGCCAGTTTCCAGAAAGAGACAACTCCTGGCTTCTCCTACCTACCTCAGCTCTCACCTTTCTTGCTATCATGTCTCTGGACAAGACACATCTTGTCCCTGGTCCCTTGGAGCCCCTTCCACAGGGCTAGCACTTGGGCTGACATGAGCTACTGGGGGAAGGAAGAGACAGTTTAACTTTCTGGAGTCAGAGGCAACTGAGTCTAGCAGGCACAAAATTGAAACATTTTACACATTCACTTGTGCAAAATCACAGTTCTTTGTTTTCTGTAATTCACTTCATCATGCTTTTAAGTTCATGTTTCTTGGTGCCTGGGAAGGAGCCCAGGGGCTAGGGAAATGGCTCTGTTGTCAAAGTGTTTGCTATGCAAGCATTGGGACCTGAGTTCAGAGCCCAGGTAAAAGGCAGGCACAGTAGCAAGCTCCTGGACTCTAAGTATTAGGGAGGTGGAGACAAGCATTGCCCTGCACAGCTGGCTAGCTAGTCTGGCTGAATGGCTGATCTCTGGGGTTGGCGAAAAGCCCTGTCTCAAAAAATAAGGTGTATGGTGATTGTGGAAGACGCACATCATTGGCTTCTGGCCTCCATTTGCATGAACACACACACATGCACCCACATGCACAGAGACGACATACACGAGAGAGAGAGGGGAGGGCAGGAGAGGAGAGAAGAGGAGATGAGGGGAGAGGAGAGGAGAAGAAAGGAGAGAAGGGGAGAGGAGAGGAGAAGAAAGGAGAGGAGAGGAGAGGAGATGAGACAAGGGGAGGGGAGGGAAAGGGAGAGGAGAAGAGAAGAAAGGAGAAGAGGGGAGGGGAGAGAAGAGAAGAGAAGAGGAGAGGAGGGGAAGGGAGAAGAGAGGAGAGGAGAATGAGAGAGAGAATGAGCATTCAGCCTTTCCTAGTTCAAAACTCTCTTCCCGGGTTAACTTAACATCTAGTGTATACATATTGTCTTTCCGAATTCAAAATCTTTTTGAGAACTGTTTCTTCTTTTATCCCACCTCCCTCTTGACAAGATGGCAGTTACCTACCTGCAAGGACAGCGCTTAGCTCTCAAGTGCCAAGGAAAAGGTATCACACCCGCCTGCTGCCCTCTAGGCCTCACTGGCGTCAGACAGCTTCTGGTGTCCACTGAGGTGTGGAGTCCCAGAGCCCTGCCCGGCCATGCTGTGATCCCCAAGTCTTGGATCTAGGCAGTGGAGGGTCATTGGCTCATGGTACAAGCCAACATGAGTCAGCTGTGGAGCCTGTGCAGGGTCTTCACTCCAGCTCTGGCTGATGAAGCAAGCCTTACCTGGCACACGGTGACCGTGGCAGAGTGAGGGAAGCAGTATGGAGGACTTCTTGTTGGAGATTAAATGCTCCACCCTGAAGTGGTATAAGGCATTTCTACTCCTAATGCTTTGGTTAGAACTCATCATGTGGCCTGAGCTTAATCCTGCCACTTGCCAGGAAAAGGAGAGAAATCCTAATTAATACTTGACAAGCAGGGCTGGGAATGCAGTTTCATAGTTGGGTGCTTGACTAACATGGATCTGAGGCTCTAAGTTAGAACACAAGCAGAGCAAATCTAACCAAACACAAACGAACAAAAGACAAACACAAAATAACAACCCAAGACACACTTAGGTTCAACAGCATCTTCACTGGACCCCTGACCTCTTTGAATCCACCATCACTGTCCCCAGGGCCTCTTTGAGGCCTGGAAATCCAGACTGCTCTCTCGCCACTGTGCCAAGTGTGAGGGTACATTTTATCTAACTGCCTTGACTCCTTCACCTGCCATTTCCAAAGCACTGCTTGTGTGGTACCTGGGAGCAGAAGGGCTGGCCTTGTTCCCAGACTGGGTCTAGAGAGGAGAGGGAAGGGGCCCTCACTGGGAATCCCTAAGTCCCTCCTGGGACCACATCCATCTCCCTTGAGCTTCAATACAGAAGCAGCCAGGCCTGTGGAGGGCTTTCCTGCTTCACTTCCTCTTCCAGCAGAGGGCAGCAGAGGGACTTCCCTTGTTAAACCCTCCATCTTCCCTCCACTATGGCTTGGGGGCACATTGAATGGTCTAAACCCATTGGCCTGACTCTGTTTTATAAAAGGAGTTGTAGGAATTTAGAAGCCTTTCTTGCCCCAGATGAGTCTGGATTATGGTATCTGTCTCACAGGGACACATGCTCAATTTAGAAGGCTGGGTCTAGGGCTGGAGGCTGGCTCAGTTGTTAAAGCATTTGCAATGATGTTAGGACCTGAGTTCAGATCCCTAGCACCTATGTAAATGAGAAGCCCGTGTGGTAGACCACCTATAATCCCAGACTCTGGAAATGGAGATAAGGGATCTCTGGGGTAAGCTCACTAGCTAGACTAGCTGATAGACATGTTCTGGGATTAAGTGAGAGATCCTGCCTCAATAAATAAGATGGAAAAGTAGAGGAAACACTTCAACATATTGAAATAGGCAGCAACTTTCTGAACATCACCCCAGACGCTCAGGAAGTAAAACCGCTAATGAACCATTGGGTCCTCATGAAATTTAAAAGCTTTTGGACAGCAAAGGACACTGTGAATAGAGCAAAGAAGCAACCTACCCAATGGGAGAAAATCTTTGCCAGCCACAAATCTGATAGAGGATTAATATCTAGGATCTACAAAGAACTCAAAAAACTAAATAATAAGAAATCAAACAACTCAATCAAGACATGGGCTATGGAACTGAATAGAGAGTTCTCAAAAGAAGGAATACAAAAGAATGTCTATAAACATCTATAAACGTGTTCTACATCCTTAGCTATCAGGAACATGCAAATTAAAACTACTCTGAGATTCCATCTCACTCCTGTCAGAAAGGCTACCATCAAGAAAACAAATGACAATAAATGCTGGTGAGTCTTTGGAAAAGGAGGAACGCTTCTACATTGTTGGTGGGACTGTAAACTAGCACAGCCATTGTGGAAATCAGTGTGGAGGTTCCTGAGACAGCTGAAAGTAGATTTAAACTATGACACAGCTAGACCACTCCTTAGCATATACCCTAAGGTATATGGTATAAGGTACTTTAGAGATACTTGCTCATTCATATTTATGGGGCTCTATTCACAATGGCTAGGAAATAGAACCAGCCTAGATGTCCCTCAACTGATGAATGGATAATGAAGATGTGGTACAGTTACACAATATTTATTTGGTGGTAAAGAAAAACGAAAGTATGAAATTTGCAGGGAAAATGGATGGATCTGGAAAGGATCATATATACTAAGTGACATAACCCAGGCTCTCTCTTAGGTAGATTCTAGCTACACATGTTTGGGTTTGTATGGGAGTTGAAGTAGAAGTCACAGTAGAGGCCAGGAAGTGATGAGGGGAGGGCTCAAGGGAGGGAGTATTGTAGATTTGTAAGTAGAGGGTCAGATTACTAAGGGGGTGAAATGGTCTAAGTGGGATCAGGGGAAGGGATGGACGAAAGGAAAGGGGGGTCAAGGAAAATTCAAGATGTTAGGCATGAGCCATATCAAAACTTATCTTCTTCGCTATCCAATAATATATATGTTAAAAATAGAGTCTGGGCAGAAGTATCCTATGGATAATGACACACCCAGAAGCCAGAGATTGTTATTAGAAAAATTTCAGTGCCTAGAGTAGGATATGCTCCAGTGAGTTGTTGGCCAGGGAGGCCCCTGATGCCTCCAAAATATTACAGGCCATTGCCAAGCTCCTGGTTTCCCACCATAACTAGATGGTAAGACCTTATTGCTGAAGAATCCAGATGCTTGGGCTGAAGATCACTGAGAAATGAAGCTGGAGCTGAGCTGGAAGCCTCCTCCCTGGTGACTGGCTGTCAGGATGCTGGAAAGAGCTTTGCAGCCTACAGCTATTTTTGGAGAGAGTAGTCATCAACAGTGCTAATCAGCAGTGGACACTGCAAGCCTTAAGGCGGCCAGCCAGGACAAATGTGCCAACTGGTGTAATAGTGGCATGTCTGTTATGGGGGAAACCAACTGCTCTCTGGATTGGAGGCCCACTCCATGGGATGAAATTCATGCTTAGTACTGAAAAACCTGATGAAAAGCCGATGGCTAGGGAGCTCATAAGTCCCAGGGGAGTAACAGCTGCTGTTGTCTGGTTAAATGCATATATTGCCTTCACCGCCACGATGAACCATAATCTTGAACTATGAGCCGAGTGCACCCTGCAACCCTGCTCTCCTTGTTGCTTCTTGTCCAGTGTTTGATCACAGCAGTGAGAAAGGAACTAACATGCCTGTAGTTTAGGCTGAGGATCATCTGTCAGGAGCACCTCTTGTCTACACAGCACGTCACATACATTCTCTCATGCTCCTCAGAAGTGCTTTACCCATAGGGCGTGTTAGGGTTCCCTTTTTATGGCTGAGGAAACTGAAGCCTGGAACAGGTCGTTATGTGACTTGTTAAAGGCCATCCAGAGGGGATGTGATGGAGCAGGATTTGGATCCAGGCCCTGGAACCTCTGCAGCCTGTCCTCCTCCACTCCACCTCAGGGCACATGAGTGGATGGGGACTGGGCCCAGATTCCCACAGCAGGTGACAAGGCAGGTAGTGGGAAGAGAGAGCAAGACACTGTTGACTTAGCTCTCACGATCTCAAAGGGGATAAAAGATGGTTTATTCTGGAGCCAAATATGAGGGACCATGGCCGGGAACACAGACTTAGGTTATTGCAATTCCATGTTCCAACATGTTAGCAATTTCATGAAGGTTTTATAGTAACAGAACAAAAGAAAGTCATTAATTAAGGCACTTTTAAAATACACTGACTGGCCATCAGGTAGGTGGGTCACAGCAAAGCAGGGAAATCTCCACCAGAGGTTTCAGATGCCGCCTGATGACATTCTTGAAGCCCTTGGGTTGGTGGAAACTGGGGGTCTGTTTGCACATTCCAAAAAAAAAAGTTACACCTGATCAACAGACACAGAGGTGAGCAATAAATGGCTATCAAGGGGCTAAAGGTAGCCCAAGGTCATTTGGCTGGGACCCTGCAACATTCCACCCACTGTGGTCACAGGCATTCTATCAGGTCCCACAGCCTTGTTCAAAGTAGACGCAGTGCTTTCCCGGGAATGTTATAGTTCAGAGTCTTTTCTGGAGGACAAGCAGGAGAGAAAGACAGAGAGTTGAAAGCACTATAAGAAGAGTCAGATTGCCCATTGATGGTACTGCCCACATTCAGGGTGGGTCTTCCCTCTTCAGTTACAACGTTCTAGAAACACATTGACACACCCAGAGGTGTATGATTCTAAATCGTGTCAGGTTATCAATGAAGATTAACCCATTTTGCAACCTGGATCCCCACTCAAGTCCATGATCACCTCATGTCCAGGGTCACAGCTTTACGGGAACATATTGGGCACCTGGTGGCTGATAGCTGTGTTTGCCCCACTCTGATGGCTACGAGGAACCCCTTAGAGAAGCTTCTGCTCTGAATGGCTCAGGTCTTCCCTAACCTGTGATGGAATGGCTCAGGTGTTATCAGCACCCTGGGAGAGAGTCACCAGTTTCCCTGCCTGTCACTTCACCATAATTTCTAAAACAAGGGAGCTGATGTCATGACACCATTTGGCTCTGCTTCTGCCCTCAGGTTTCCTTGGGGCCAGCCTGAGAGCGCAATCATTTTCCAGATGCCAACAGACATTCTCTGTTGGCCTCCGAGACAGCCCACCGGGTCCTGGCTTCAGTCACACTCCTGGTTCACTGAGACCTTGAGGCCACCATGAGCCTCACCTTTACCAGGTGAGGAGGGACATGCCATTGGAGCCCCCTGCTCCCTGGGAGATGTGACAGAAATCCTAAATCCTCCAAGGTGGTACTCAGAGACTGACGACAAGACCTGATGGGACAGGCAGGCTTGCTGTGGCCCCAGAACCATCGATATTCTTATTCGCAATGGTGCAACAGACTGAGTGGGAGCTGCCTTTGCTTCTACCAAAGGACTCCAGGGTTGGGGCTAGGGAGGTTTATAATGGCAAAAGCTCCTGCTTGCAAAGCCTACTGGCCTGGGGTCAGTTCCCCAGCACCCACTCCAAAATGACACAAAAAGTGGTGCAAACATCTGGTGCTCGTCTGAAGTGGCAAGAGATCCTTGCATCTGTGTCCAAACACATACATGCATACATACAAAAATATATATTTTAAAAGGAAGGGCAGTGGCTGTGTGACTCTTTAGAGCTAGGTGTTGCTTGGAAAACACAGTATGGAGACCAGCCTGCAGGTAGCAGGCAGCAGGTAGGCTGGAAGGACTACCCCAGCTCACTGAACAGGTTGGAGGCTGAGCCCACACAGAAGACTAAGTCTGCCAAGGATACAGCCCCAGAGTTTCATCCCTAGGTCCCAAGCAGCACCCACTGGGAGGAGAAACGAGACTCCAGGACTGGGACCTCAGCCTAGGTGCTTCTAGGGGTGGCGGGCCAAAGTCCAGGGTGGAGTTCAAGCCTAAGCCACCTCCCCAGGTGCACAACTGGGAAGGGAATAGGGACTCGTGGGGAGATTATCTCTATACAAGATAGCACTTCCAACCATCACAGTATCCAATTTAAGAGAAAATCTAAAAGGAAGACATTCCATCAGCCCTCTGATTGTTTGTGGGCTTTGAAGACTGCCTGTAAAACCTCCTCTGTAATTAAGTAGAATGACTCCATTTTGCCACATAAGTATGGTTATTGCTCCTCAGTGGCTGCGATTAATATAAAAGCAGATTAAGGAAGCCATCATCAAGGCATAATGAGTTTTTAAATATTAATTAATATGTTAATAACCATTCTAGGTTCAGGGTGAGGTTTTGGTTTTGTTAAGAGATTTTTGCTGCCAGGACCCAGGGATGCCGGCATCCTTCCCTCCACACCTCCAGTGGGGCCTTGAGGGAGCAATAACAGAATGAAAATCAGAGCTATTTTATTAATAGCTATGCTCATGCCCAATGCCCCCTCCCAGAGTGTCCTTAATGGATGGATGGGAGCGCAGGGAACATGGAGAGGGATGTTCAAGGTCTTCCTTAGTGCCTATCACCCCCTAGCATAACTATGACCTCCACATTCCCAGTTGGCCTGATGGAGGATGAGAACTTCGAGGATGTTCTGGGTCTCCTTCTCTCAGTAACCTTGAACCAGCAGCGAGGAGCCAAGGAGAGATGGCAACAGGGCTCAGAGCTCACACCCTGAGTGGGACACCAGAGCTGTCGCCCACCCACTGCAGCTGTGCCAGTAGCAGGCAATGTCTGGGATTCTGACCAAGCAGGTTGCCAAGTCTACCTCTGGAATGAGCTGGAGGACACTGGTCAGAGAGGACATGACGTAAGAAAGGAGAGAGAACAACCATTTCCTTCTTGGGACACTTTTTTTTTGTGTATGTGTATCTATGCATATGTTCATGAGTGTGGTCATGCATGAGTGTGTATGTATGCATGCATAGTTCATGTGTGATGTGGTACATGAGCGTGTGTGTATGCATGCATGTGTTCATGTGTGTGGTGTGCATGACTGTGTGTATGCATGCAAATGTTCATGTGTGGGGTGATGCATAACTGTGTATATGTATGCATGCATATGTTCATGTGGGTGGTGCATGACTTGTGTATGTATGCTTGCACACATATGCTTGCTCATGTGGAGGTCTGAGGAGAACCTCCAGTGTTGTTTCTTAGAGTTGTCTACTGTTTTTGATACAGGCTCTCTCACTGGTCTGGAGCTCACAAAGTAGGCCAGACTAGTTAACCAGCAAGCCCCAGGGATCTTCCTGCCTCTACCTTCCAGGTGCTAGGATTACAAATCTGGCTTTTTATGTGGGTTCTGGGGATGGAACTCAGGTCCTCAAACTCGAGAGGCAAGCACTTGACTCACTGAGCCTCTCCTTGGCCTGACACTTGGCTTTTGTCTCTTGACTTCTGGTCTCAGGAGGAGCCCATGATACAGGCCCATCTTCACCTGGCCCTAGCCAGTCCCTAGCCTCTAAAGCCATCAAGATAGGTTAGAACAGGGAGGGCAGTGGGGAATTGGGGATAACAACTCTTTGTTTGCCCACTAAATGTTGTAACTCATTGTGGACAATAAAAAAATTTTAAAAAATAGGTTAGAACAAGATGCTAATTAACCCCAAAGGCATCTACATACTTGGGCCCAAAATTCACACCCTTCCCAAATCCCCAACTCACATAACATCCAGCCATACTGCCCTGACTAGTTCACCTGAGCATTCTACCCAGAACCCACAGAAGCACAGTGATAGAAAATCCCCTGAAATGTGAACCTTATGTACAGTTTTCTTCCACCATTAAGTTCCTACAGAGAAATCGACAACCAAAATGTTGAATCCATGTCCAAAATACTTCTTTCCATACTATTTTCCAGGTGTTTTAGAAAGGCCTTCCTTAGAGGATGCCTGGAGGCCCAGCGTACCTCTTTATTCTTGCAGCCTGGATGGAATTCTCTTCGAGTCCTTTTCAAGGTTGTATTGAGCTAATTACATTCTCTCATTTGTGCCAGGTTTATTAAAACTCCACATGAAACATGAGCCACAGCCCCAAACCCAAGCCATTTGGAGCCATAATGTGATGACTGGACGTTAGCCCTCCAGAATCAAAGCCCCTCTGGCCTTTCTATCTGCACCCAAGGGCCTCAGCCTGGTTGTAGAGCCCTGATCCAGGGAGTAACGGGACCAGGGTCACAGGTGAACCTTACTTCTGCCTGTATGGAACCCAGTAGGTCTCCCTTTCTGCAGAATGGCCCATCCATCAAAGCTGTGATGAGATGAAGTCTTTTGCAAACTGTAGCTGGAGGTGCCAAGATGAGGCTGCATATAACTAGGTCCCCTCCTCCCTTCCTAGCACCTCCTCCCTAGGAACCAGCTCCAAGGATGCAGGAGCCTGTGCTGCTGAGGAAATTCCCTTTTCCATGTCCAGCCTGAGCTGTCTCCAGGAGTCCTCTCCTCGCACCTTCTGCCCTTGCATTCCTCACCCTTCCAATCCTTGCTTCTCCAGACTAAAGGGCATGGTATCCAGTCTGCACCCACATGCTCATATCCTGAACCCATCACCCCAGAACACATGCCGATGAAACCCCTTGCTCCCTCTGACAACCACGCCTTGCTTGGCACAGTTCAGATTCAGCCCCAAGGAGCCAGCAAAGAAGAAGCATTCTGTCCTGACCTTCTGCCCAGGACATGAAGAACTTCTGGAATGCTGTGAACACAGAGGTGCCACCTCGTGTCCAGATGGTTTTAAACTTGCTACGACAAAGGGCCGAGCCACCTCCCAAAGAGCAGCAGCTGGGGTCAGTGGAAGCTAGGGGAGCTGCAGAGCAAGACCCTTGCATTAGGCCCTGGTTAGTGGGAAGGGGACCAGGTGGGCTGCTGGCTGGGTGCCCATCCTTCCTCAGCTGAAAGCTCCTTCCATAATTGGAAGCCCAACCTAGCAGGGCCTGGCACAGACTTCAGGCCAAGAGGTGCCAGCCAGGCACAGCCTGAACGCTTGTGTCTGATCTCTTCTTGCAGGCCAAGGAGCAGCACTGCTGGGAACTGCTGGATTGACCAAGGCTGTTCTCTGCTAATCACAGCTTCTGGGGTTTGACTGGAGGCAGGTGTTTGGGGGGAGGGGGGAGGAAGGCGCAGTGACTCATCTCAACAACTTTCCTAGAACCCCTTCCCTTCCTGTGCCCACCAAGCAGCTGGTGCTCAGGGGCTCTGAGGACCTCTAATGGTTTGGGACCCAAAGTCCTACCTCAGGTTGGGAGTGTCACGTGAATTCAGTTTGGGCTGGTGCTATTCTCAGAGGTTCACACTGCATGTGACTGTTGTACCTCAAAATGAGGCCGATCCGAGTGAGGAATGAAGCTTGTAAGGGTTTTTTTTTTTTTTTGTATGTGTGGTGTGTATGCATGTGTGTACGCCTATGAGCACATGTGTATGTATGGAAGCGTATGTCTGCACATGTGTGCAAATGCATATGGAGGCCAGAGGTTGACATTGGGTGTCTCCCTCAGTTGATCTCCATTTATTTTTTTTTGAGAGGGTTTCTCACCAACCTGACTAGACTGGCTGACCTGCAAGCCTTGGGGAGGGATTCTAGTTCCGCCTCGCCAGCACTGGGGTTACAGGTGTACGACTATGGCTGGCTTGCTTGTGGGTACTAGAGACCCAAAGGCAGATCCCCATGCCTGTGCTGGAAGCCCTCTCCCACTGGGTTGGCTCTCCAGCGCCTGCAAGTTCATGTAATTCATGTAAACAGCCGTGTGGTGATTTCACAGCATAGTGCTGGGCGGAAGTGAGAAAAAGCTGTCCAGATTCTCCACAGCTGGTGCCCAGTTGGTTAACAATCTGAAGCATGGCGCAGTTCTTTCACTCTGTCACCTCCACCCACGAAAACCAGAGGAGGGAAGGAAGAGTACAGCCCTAAGGTGCTCCAAAATGACCCATTGATGAGGGACCCTGCACTGGGGGAGGAAGGTCAAGGATTTCCTGAGATGTGAATGGGAGTGTAGATAGATGGAAAGAATCCAAGGTGTGAATGAGGATGAGGGCTATAGGGAGACAATTCATGACCACAAGTCAGTGAGGTCCACACTTCCTGGAGTCTAAAGGATGGAAGATTTAGGTGATACACCCTCGAGATTGGGCAGAGCCCTTTGTAATCCCTGGCTCAGGTGTCTGGGGAGCCTGAATCCCGTTCCAGCAAGATCCAGGGAGGAGGGAACTCAGCCATCAGCAGGGCCAGCTCCCTCTGTCTTGGGGAGTGAGAGCTCAAGAGATCTGCCCTCAGAGATCCAAGGCTAGGAACATATCTGGCATGACCCACTCTGCCAGGGGAGCCCTTTGGGTCTGAGCAGAGACCCCCAGGTTGGCCCCTTAGGTCGAGGAAGCTGCCCCTGTTTGGGGAGGGGCTCCCACAGCTGGGTGACATTAGAACAGCTAAAGGTGACATGCGCTGCCTCCTGCTCGCCTCCTCCCAGCAGGCCCGTCATCAGACTCATTGGCTCCCAAGTTCTGAGATGAACTCTCTGCTCCAAGTAATTACAGCTCTTCAAGTTTCCCGTCCTCTGTTTAAAGAATTCGTCCTCTCGCCCTCAATGCCCCATCAGTTCCCTAATTAGCGGCGAGCAGTGCGATTACGCATTCTCGGCAGCTCACTGGGTCCGGCCCCCTAATGAGTGTTTGTGGACAGCTGGGAGCCGCCCGCCTCCGCCTGGCAGCCAGGAGTCAGGGCCCAGGAGTGTGAGCTGTCAGAGCCGTGATGGGGCTCGAGCTGGTCGCAGCCCTGCGGGCCTCCAGGAGGAAAGGCCTTGAAATATAAATGAAGATGAATATTCATATTCGGTTCAATAAGTGCCAACTATTAATATACATGTCTGTCGGGAAGAGGAGGCAGCGCGGAGCCAATTGTGCCGGGCATAATTGGGCTCCTAATTCACAATTAGCCTGGAGCTTCAGGCCTTTGCACAGCCAGAACCTGGCTTTAGGACTGGGGAGTGTAGAGGCTGCCTCAGGGAAGGCCAAACACCCCAGGGTCCGCTCCTCTCCCCACCCTGCCCTTCACTGGAGGAGAAATCAAAGAAAGAAAAAAGAAGCCTGAACCCTTCTCAGGAGTCCTGCAGAGTTATGGGGAAAGCAAGCTTCAGGTAGACCCTGCCCCTGGCTCATAGTTGAGCCAGGCACCCTACTCCTAAAAGCTGGAGATCAGCGCAGAAGAACTTGGGCTCCATCTGTTAACTGGAGCCCTCCCTTGGACCCGTCTTCAAATCCATGGGGACTCAAGCCAGAAAGCCAGTTCTGAAGGCACTTGACTGCTGGCCCTCAGATCTGACTTCACAGGACTCCAGCGGCCTCCCCACCAGGACCTGGTGTCATTTGTGTCTTCCTGGCTCCAAGACGCCTTCTTCACTCCCCCAGTCTCTTCCCACCTGCCCTCCATCAGGACACTTGGCTGCCACCTAGCCTTCTCCTTCAGGCAGTCACTCCCTGCTAGGTCCCAGATCCCCAATGAGCAGACATTCATCAAGGGTTGGGGCCTGGGAGCAGTGACACCCCAATAACAGAGAACATATCCTGCACCCAGATCTTGCCTCTAATTAGGCATATCCACTAAGTGACTCAGGACTTTGAGAAACGACTGTTCTCTGGGGGGAGATAGCAAGGTAAATGAGCTTGTTGTCCTTCAACCAATAAGTCTGCAAAGAGAGCCAGGGGCATGTCAAAAGGGCACAGACACCAACTTGAGGAGACAGTTTACAACTATTTAAAAGTTTATAAGTTTCAAAAACCAGACCATGAATCCATACTGACATAAATGAATACATTGAAATTTTATTGAGGAATGAGATGTTTACATAGACTCAACGAATTTCCCACAGTTACCATGAAGGAGGAGGAATGTTGTTACAGGAAAGAAGAGTGACTAGCAGCACCTTAGCCAAATGACCCAATGGGCAACCAGGGAGAAGAGCCAACAGTCACACCTGCTCAATCTCAGTCTGAGTTTGGAGAAATGTGGGCAAACCCAAATTGAGAGATGTTCAACCAAATAACTGACCAGTCACCTCAATGTAAGACAGAGACTGACAAGAAGCTGTCCCATATTGAAGGAGAACCAAGGATGCCAGCAGTGTGTGGTGACTTCAGGAGGTAACTGTGAGGTGGCCTGCAGGGGTTGTGAGTGCTGGAGGCCATGCTCCTCTGTGTGCAAGGCTTACCCTGTTGGGGGTCTCCAAGCTGTTCCCCCACTGCCCCAGCCTGTTCCTGGCTGTTGCGCAGATGGTGGTATCTGTAGGGCAGACCACCTCAGAACCCCTGGATGATAGCAAAGCCTTCCTGTCCCTGCTCCTGGGACAGCAGGACAGCAGCCCAAGGATACCCTCAGGACCAACAGAGGAGCCACTACCCATTAGGCCCGAATTCCCCAAACTACCAAAAGACATGAGAGGTTGATCAGACACAATGCCTGTCTAGACCACTGCCCAAGACAAGTCTCAGGCTATGTTAGTCTTTTATGACTGCGTAATAGATTACCACCATCTTTGTAGCTAACAGCAGCACCCACATGTAGGAGCTTGCTGGCACGGGCTGTCTGCCCAGGCTGCTATCAGGTGTTCCCTGGCTGAGACTCGTGAAGAGCTAGGGCCTTTCATCTGAGTTCATTTCTGTCACTATGGCAGTAGGACTGAGGTCACCAGGTCCCTATTGGCTGTCCTCCTGAGGTTCTCCCAGCTTCTCAAAAGTGCTCACATTCCTCACCATGTATCCTCTGGTCTTAAGCTAGATACAGAGCAGCAATCTTTCTTGTACTTTGAATCTTTCTGAATTCCTTCTGCTACTAATCAGAGAAAAATTATTATTATTATTATTATTATTATTATTATTATTATTATTGTGTGTGTGTGTGTCACACATGGAGGGCTGAGGACAACCACCTCAGGGTATTTGTCTTCTCCTCTGCCTTCTTTCTGAGACAGACTCTCCCTTGTTTTTGCCAGAGCCTCCAGGTTCTCCTGGCTCTGCCTCCTATTGCCACAGGCGTTTTGCGATCACAGATACATATAACTTTGTGTTTGGCTTCATATGGGTTCTGGGAAACTGAACTCAGACTGGCAGGCTTGTAAGTAAGCACCTCACTTTAAAGGGCTGGGCTCCTCTGATGGCTTACCCATCACAGGGCTCCTTGGGACACCTGAAGATCATTCATCAGATAGCAGGACTTGGAAGGACCCAAGGGAAGCAGACTTCATGCCTCTTCCCAGGATGGCCTAGGCCTGGACCTGATGTCTGAGTTCCATGTTAGCCCCAAAGACACTTGTGAGCCCTCCCTGGGATCCTGTTTGTCTCACTGTGGGCCCTGGTCCAACAGTTCCTTCAGCCTCTACAGAGCCATAGCTCAGGCTTGACCAGATCCCAGAGGCATCAAACCACTCCTGCCACTCTGGGATACAAGCTGAGTGGAGCCATTCTTCCAGCCCCCCATCTCCTGATCCTCCTCCTCATCTATCCTCCGATCTGCCCTCCACACCCTTATCCACATCTCAAGTCCCAGGCATCTTCTTTGTCTGTTTTGCTCCTTCGTGAAGCCCTGGCCCCATGTTCCATTGGGCCAGTTAAATCTTGCTCCTGGGAGGCATGGCACTCCTCTGGGAGGAATCAGAGCAGGTGGCAAGACCCCTAGCTGCCACAAACAGTGGATAGAGGGGTGTCCCAGGGTAGGGAGTGGCCCCCCAAGTGCTGATGTGTCATATCACTGTTGTAAAGCTTGCTCTATATGAGGAGGTCAGCAGGGGCGCCCCTTGCCCACAGGTGCTCACCCATCATGGGGCTGCTCAGGTCAGCGCTCTCTAGGATGTCCCCAAGGATGGCGCATATTGGGGCTGCCTCTGCCCAGGTAGAACATCTTTCTAGAACAGGTCTATGCCTCCCATGGGTCCAAGAGCGGCTTAGTTTGAGCAGGTTGGCTAGCTCCTCTTGGTCCTTGGCCAGCACATGAGCTGGCAGAAAAGACAGGCTGACTGGCCGAGGGGCTTTGAGAACAAGGTCACATCTGGGCAACCAAAAAGCCGGCCGAGCTCCCTCCATCAAGTTTTTAACTAGAAAAATAGTGTGCCCATTTCTCTGTAATACACCTCTGGGCTTTTTTATTATGACTTCATTTCCCCTTGTAATATTGGAACGTCTCTATAATTGTAAAAGTGTAATAGAATCTAATAGAATTTCATTTGGCGCCTGGAATGCTCTGTGCCATGGCCGCTCATTCGGAGTGAAATAATGATGTCTAATGCCCACACACGGCTCCCCGTGACCTTATTCAATCTTGGGGCTGATCGGGAAATATATTGATTCAATTATACACTGATGACAAATGAACTCAAAGAAAGAGGAAAAAAGGTCAGCATATATTTGAAAATGTAAATCTTAGCAATGTCTTTGGGGTTTGCCAAAAAAAAAAAAAAAAGCCATTTCCAAATGCCATTTCTGGCTAATAGTGCATCGTTCCAGACTCCATCAGGGAGACACGCTGGGTGGCTAGGAAGGCATTACTTGAGTGTCACTACTCTAGAGCTGGGATCAGGTCTAAATCCCCTCTGAGATGCTCCTGTCCTGCAAGACTCCTCTCCAGGGCAGCCAGAACTCCCTTCCCCATTTCCCCACTTCTTTCCTTTTTTCCTTCCTTCCTTCCTTCCTTCTTCTCTCACTCCCTCCCTTTCTTCTTTCTTCTTCCCTCCCTCCAGGGAGAGAGTGAGGAGATAAGGTGACAGAGTCAAATGACTGACAACATGTGGACAGGGAACAGAAGATCTCCAGGTGGTGTCCCCAGGTAGGACCAGCATAGCAGGGAATGAGTGAAGGGAGAGACAAAGCAGGTGCCGAGATGGAGGGTCAGCCAACAAGGCAACAAGGCGGGAAGGAGGGCAGATCACAGACATCAGACCAGAGAAGTTTGAAGACAGAGGAAAAGGTGGGCGCTGGAGCTCAGTGGTTGAGCACTTGCCCAGCATGTGCAAGGCCTGGTTTCCATCCTCAGCGACACACACACACACACACACACACACACACACACACACACACACACACACACACCAATTTAGGGATCAAATTTAACAATAGGGATCTTATATACAGTAAGTGGTGTCTGAGTAAAATTTATAAATCTCAAGTCCACAGCTTGATTATTTTTAAAAATTCACAATGCCTGAAATGACCACCCAAATCAATATCTAAAATAAACCTAGCACCCCAACAGCCTGTCCATGACCCTTCCATTAATTCCCCACCTCCCCCAGACAGCCTGCTTCTGAATTTATACAGGATGTGCATTTGGACAGCGGGCCTTCTCTCTGTGTGGTGTTTGTGGTCGGCTTGCTTGGTGGTGCGTGGGGACTGTGAAAACTGTGCAGGTGGAAGTCATGCAGAGAACTCTTCATCAGCAGGGGCAATTATGATTGTTTTGCAATCTCTATGAGCTTTTGTCAAACCATGGAAAATGTACAGTTGGTTAGAAACGCATCATGGAATTTTAAAACTGCAAAACTAATATTTAATGAACTGCAATTTAAGATACCAGAAACATTAAGAATTAAAGTTCTCAGTTTCTTTGTAGAAAGCTTAGCAGATGTTTACAGAGAACAGCACTGTTTGTGAGCGAGAACTTCTGCTTGCCTTGGCCAACTGTCACATTAGTTTCTGTCTGAACTGGGTGTTCTCCCCTGTGTGCTTCCCTGCTGTGAAGTATTTCTTAAAGTTCCCTCACTGTGAAGGTCTCCCTGTCACTTTCCCTGGGACGTCATCATCCTTCCAGCCACAACCTCATTCTTTTTGTTTGTTTTTGTTTTGCTTTTTTGAGGTAGGGTCTCACTCTAGCCCAGGCTGACCTGGAGTTCACTATGTAGTCTCAGGGTGGCCTTGAACTCATGGTGATCCTCCTACCTCTGCCTCCTGGGTGCTGGGATTAGAGGCGTGCGCCACCACACCGGGCACACCTCCTTCTTCATGCTGCGAGTCCCTTTGCCTTACATCTAGAGTTGAACAGTGCTGGCGAGAGCAGCCCTTTGCTGTGTATCCTGTAATTCCTTTATCTTTGAATTGAATGTTACTTCCAGCGGAATTGTTGGTTTTATTTCTTTTTGTGCTTCACTCTGTTAACTGAGCCCTCCTTTGCATTACTGACTTTTGCAAAACATCACATGAGCTCCTAACTTGAAAATAACGGGGAACACGGTCATACCCATTGCTGCCTCTGCGGAAGTGACCAGTCACAGGTGGGCTTTGAGAGAGCTGTGACAGGGCTGGTGACAGTTCAAGATCTGCACTGCTATTCATGTAGCAACCTGTGGGCAGATGAGCCAGCTTGTGCCTCCTGGCTGCGTTCATGGTTAATAATGCACCACACTGACCCAAATTTGAATGCTTTTGGTCTTCATGAACCATGGTAACTATGCACAAAAAGTGACGACTACTTATATAAGAAGTTCGTGTTCGTTGCTATGTACTAGTCCATTGTACAAATGCCATAGATTTCTTTCTCCCTCCTTGGAGTTATTTCCAGCTGACTTCTATTGTGAGTACGACTGCAATGAACCTGTCTTTGTCAACGTATGCATCCTTTTCTATCGACTGGAGATTTCTCTACTTGGATTCCCTAGTTTCCTCAAGTGAGCCCAGACAAGTTGCTTGCTACCCTCACAGAGCTTGGGAGCATCAGAACCACGACTGGAAGAAGAGATGTGATTGGACAGATGTGACAGGGAGGGTCAGCAAAATCATTCTCTTCCTCTGGACCTGTTTTTCAGATAGGAAGACAGACTCTAGATGTGAGGTTACACAGGGCGATACTAGGGCCCAGATTTCTTCTCCCCTCTAGAGGTGGGGTGGGGCTTGCCTGGCTCTGGGACCACTGGGCTGGGGTTCTTTTTCTTTCTCGCCAAGGCAGATAGATGCTTCCCTGCATAACATAGGGTGAGGCCAAGTCAGGAGTGCAGGGAGGCTGGCCAAGGAAACTTACCTCCCCTGACACCCAGGAAACTTTTAGCAAAAGCTCCTGCCACTGCCCCATTTCACTCTTGTAATTAGCTGGCAGCTCATTAGCAGCTCATTAGCAGGCCTGAAACTGCAGTGACAGTAACAAATTCAGTGCAGCCAGGCAATCTGGGGGTGTCCCTAGAGGCCTGACCCAGGCTGGGCTTGGGGGGGTGCTACTGGGGATGAGCTCATCTCAGGGTCCCGTTCTGGAGTCTCAGAATTGAATCCTATCCCTTGGACCCTGTAATGCATACTGCCCCTTCCTAGCCCAGCTCCCAGTAGCAGGGCCCTCAGCTCCCCTGCCTTTCTCCCTTCCTGGGAGGAACAGATGGACCCAGGTAGCCAGGCTCCAAGAGCAGCAGGGGACCTCAAAACCTTGGGAGGGTCAGAGTCCAGACTCTTGTCAGTGGGTGCCAGCTGAGCCCATGTGGCTCCTGGGTCCCCTTCTACCCCATTGGCACCTGAATGCATGCTCCCCCAAACCCCTACCTGCTCCAGATGCCTGCTCTGGTCTCAGCCTCTCTGTACCTGTCTGTTCATCTCTATCTATCTATCTATCTATCTATCATCTATCATCTATGTCTGTCTCAGTCTGCCTCTACTTATTCAACATCTATTAGGCACATATTGTTTACCTATTTATTCTGGCCTAAGTGTGAAATAGCTATAATGGCCAGTTGGACAAAATCTATCTGCAAAGAGCCTTTGACAGAGCAAGGAAAGAGGCCATTATCCCCTGTGAAACGAAATGGGGAGGAGTTAACCTTGAAGACATCAGAGGAGAGACCTCTGCGTGGTGGGCCTTTCAGGGAAGCTTCCTGGAGGAAGTGGACCCTTGGGGCAGGAGCAGGAGCTCATTGGCCCATCTGTCCTTCTGAGGTCATCGCCTCTCCCTATAGACAAGCCCTCTACCTTCTAGTCTCATCCCAGGAGGACAGAGGAAAGGAACCAGCTCCAGGGAGAGTGTCAGAGCATGCATGGTGGGTGACCTTTCCCACAGGAGAAGGGAGAGGAGCAGAGATCAGAAGGAGGAGGAGGAAGATCAAAGGGAGGCGCTGGGTGCTGAGTCCAGCCCAGGGGCCCTGGGTTTGCACTCCTGCCTCTCCTCTGTGCTCTGAGGAAGTCTGTAGGGTGGGAACACCCTGTCTGGTCTGTGTAGAGAAACAGGGGCTCCTGGTGAGGTCCTCAAAGGTCAATGTGCAGTGAGAAAGGCCTGGACTCCAAGCCAGAAATCCCAGCTCTGGCTCTACGTCTGCCACAGGGATCGATGGGAAGCTATTATCATTGCCACATGTTAATGACTCCAATTAATTCCCCATCTGTGGGTCCGATGCAGCCTTCAGCGCTGAAGGTTAAAGGGAGGAGACTGTCTCAGGGTGAACTTCCCCAGGGATGGCCTGTGTGCGTTGCTGGTGAGAGTTGGGGACTAGGGGCTGCATGGCATGTACACAGACCGTGTATTATATTACATTCCCTTGTGGATAAAGGATAGGACATATATGTACACACATGTGCATTCTATGTGTGCTTATCTCGCACACACATACGCAGTATGTGTTCAAAGAATAATTTCTGTATGTCTGTATGAACAAAGTACCATATGTTCTGTATACACACTCATCCATGTTATCTATGTTCAAAGCATGGACATATAAATTATGCTTCTTGCCTGTGTGAATTCTGTGTCTGTCAGCAAATGCTGAAGACACATTCTACCCATGCAGTTTGTGTGCTGCCTGGGTCACATTTTGCCCATATACATCATTGTACAGATATGTGCAAAGGCAAGTGGATGCGTTTATGCATGGCTGTCCTGACTAGGAGGGTCCCTTCCGATTCTGCTCTTTAGGGACCTTGATTCTTCCCTTGGGTTCAGGTCTCTGTCCACTGTGTTGTCCAATCTTCAGGTGGGTCTTGCAGGATGAATAGGAGTTCACCAAGCAAATGGAGAAAGAACAGAAGGGAAGAAATCCCCAGGATAAATGTTCTGCTCAACCCTTGCATGGCACTTCCACCTGCCCAGGGTGTGCTCAGATAGCACAGGCATTCACACACTCTTCACAGCAATGCTACAGAGTGAGTACAACCACAATTCTCTTTGCAGATGAGGAAAATGAGATCCAGAGACACCGAAGCTTGTCCAAAGACCCACAGCACAATTAGGATTGGTAACCACACACACTTAGAGGCACACCTTAGCTCACACACAATGGGATGCACACTACATGTATAGACCAGACAGTGGATACACACTTATCACCATGCAGGCACACTGATACACACACACACACACACACACACACACACACACACACACACACAAACACACACACGTCTATACCCAGGCTGTCTCCAATGTCTTCATCTGTACAGAGCACCCAGGCTTCTTTAGGGTGTTAGGAGAGGAGGACAATGAGCATGAGGTGAAGGGGGACAGCAAGAGGTCCCTGAGAAATGCCCATCTTCCCTGTAGCCAAGAAGCAGAGGGCAACTCTCCTACCCACGGCACCGAGTGACCCCTCGGCAGTGGTCACCTCGGCCCTACTTTCTCCATCTGTAGTCTGGCCAGGAATGCTGTCCATCCACCCTTGACCAAGCCTGTGGCGAGGACTCTGGGAAATGAGAGGCCTCCACCCCCACCTGGGTCTCATATGCCCCTGGCCTCCTTGAGGGATGCCGGCTGTGGTGGTTTGATCCAGATGTTCCCCATGAACCTAAGTGTTCTGAATGCTCGATCCCCAGCTGATGGCAGTTTGGGTTTTACAACCTCGCTGGAGCTGTGTTGTTGGGGGAGGGCTAATGGGGGTTATAAACCAGCTTCCCCTTGCCAGTGTTTGGCACACCTTCCTGCTGCTGTTTGCAGTGCTGTGGCAGAGGTGATGCCCACCCTCTGCTCATGCCGTCATTTTCCCTGCCTTCATGGAGCTTCCCCTTGGGTCTGTAAGCCAGAATAAGCCCATTCCTCCACAAGCCGCTTTTGGTGGGACAGCAATGAGAAATTAACCACAGCACCAACCACCAAGGTTTGCACAAAAGAAGCCCAAAGCTGCAAGGAGGCTCTCGGAGGGCCCGGCTGTCCCTGGCCTGTGCCCTCAAGGTCATACTGTGTCAAGCCCAGGATGGGCATCCTTCCAGACTTGCCAGGGGCAGAACATGGTGCACTGTCTCTCCTGGGCTCCTGTGCTTCTTAATTAACAGAAGGCCATTGTGAATACTAATGAAGAAATTAACACATGCCAGTCATTTCCGGGTGTTTATAGATTTCTCAATTCATCTGTAATTAACCCCTCCAGGCCTGGAGCCTGGCCCTGCCCTCAAGGAGCTGCAGCCTGGCTGGTCTTGTTACCTGGCTTCATCAGAAATCTCAGACGGGGTTTCCAGGTCCCCAGCCCAGGAAAAACATGACACATGTACTTCCACCCACAGAGCCACATCCTGGAACTGATGATCAGCTAACCATGCCTTCCATGCCTGCACCCCGGCCCCATGCCATAGGGCATGTCATCCTCTGCTTCTCGCCTGGGATATCTCACCGGTGAGCTTGGTTTCCTTCCAGCAGGAGCCTTTAAATTTCTCTGCTCTATTGTTCTTCATTGTACAAGGTACTGGGTTACGTGGGGCATTTTCATACAAGTATGTAGCATTTTGAGCAATTCTCCCCTGCCCTGCCACTCTGTCCTTTCTCCCTCTCCCCTCCTGTCCCTAGACAGCTTCACCTCTACTTTTATGTCATATGTACATATATGATCTTATGTACATGAAATCCAGGATCCAACCATGAGAGAAAGCATGTAATATTTGTCTTTCTATAATTGATCTACTTGCTATTATAATTATCTCTGGTTACATCCATTTTTCTTGCAAATGATATAACTTCATTCTTCTTTATGGATTAAAAAGATCCAATATGTATATAAATCACATTTTCCTTATCAAATTTTTAATGTTTTGTTGTTGGGCTTCTGGTTTTTTTTTGTTTTTTTTTTTGAGGCAGTCTCTAACCTAGGCTAACACTGAACTCACTGATCCTGCTGGGATTATGGAGTAAGCCATCACACTTGGATCCCGTTCCTTTATTGATGGACACCAAAGCTGGTTCCCTAACTTGGCTGTTGTGGATAGTGCTGTAATAAACACCGACATGTAAGTATCTTTGTGATACGTTGACTTGGAGTCCTTTGGGTAGATCTTTTCATAGCTTCTGAGGATCCCTAGGAGTCTTAACAAATAACATTTTCTCCATCATATAACACAGACTCAATGTACTAATGTGTTTCCAGAGCCCATGGAGGATCGTGATGCTAAGCCTTCATGAGACATGTGGTAGCACTCACGTCACAGGGCTCACGCTAAATGCACGCTGTGGGGTTTGAAAGGCCACTGTCCTGAGTGGCTATGGTTTTAATTAGCTGCTCTTGCTGGTCTGCCCTGTGACTACAGACTACTATTAATTTAGCTTCATCATTATAGATTTGGTGACTTGTCAGTTAACCCCACAACATGTAGTAACACTTACTGGCAACAAGATTCTCAGCATGTAATCTTCCAGGCACAGGCAGAAGGGAAGCATTCGTGCTGCTTCACATGTGAAACACTCACATCCTACGGTGACCTCTGAGGTATACATTCCTCCCCACTCCCTCTCCTGCTGCTTGTGTATAAAGAAACTCATTATTGGTGATATACTCCAGAATTTGTGTTACTTAAGGAACGAACAATACATCATCAAGGTAAAAATAATAGAAGTACTAGATGATTTTCAAGTTCACAGGGAATTGCTTTATAATGCGTTAAAGCTTATATTCTTTAATAGTACATAAAAAATTCATACACACTGCCAGTAGCAAATAGTTTGCAACTTACTTATTTGCAAATTCTTTGTTGCTGGGAAGTAGAAGCAGATGGGTGAGCCTTGGGGCTCAGGGGTTCTAGTCAGGACAGGCAGGTATTCAGCTGGGAGAGCCACTCAGAGATTTCCAGACTTCCAATGGGACAAATGTATTCCCTTGCTTCTTTCCTTCCTGAATTAGTCACCTATGGGGTTTTCCAAAAACACCCAGGCAGTGAGCTTGTAGCCCAGGTTCCAACCCAGGACCCTCAAGCCAGACCCAGCAGGGCAGGGCTCCTGGGAAGAAGAATCTCAGGGGAGCCTTGGGACCTAGTGGACAAGCCCTGATGTGTCCCCTGCAGCTACACGCACATGTACTCTCAAGTGTGTTTGGGAGGGTCAGATGGTAGACCCTGGGCCTGAGTGAGAAGGCAGGAAGCTGGGGGAAGGGGTCTACTTCCTCTGTTTGTCCTGTGGGCTGGAGCCAGCAGCTCTGGTCTTGGCAACTGGAGACGGTTGGGAGTGAGCTGGGCAGAAGCAGGAGCACATCTTCCAGCTGCCAGCATCTGCTCCTGCCATCCTGGGTGTGCCTGAAAGCTGAGGTCCCACCAATCAAACAGGGGACTTTCCCACTTCAGCAGGAGGATTCTGCTGTTCCGTTTCCTACCACTGGCCCAATTGTGTCGAGAATGACCAGTAGATGAAGTCTTGAGGCGATAGCCATTGAAGACATCTCAATAGCCATCTTGATCCCAAATAACCCCTTGGAACCATACGGTTAAAACTCACCTTGTTTTAGAAACTCCCAAAGGCAGCGATGGGGACCTTGACTAAGTGTATGCCAAGAAATCCAGGTTTGTTGAGTCTCCTACCCTTTCATGGTGGCTAAGGATTCTGCTACCAGCCCAGAGAATGGAGGTGGTACTTATGAGAGACTAAGCCACAGGTGCTAGCACTTGCCTTCACACTATGTAGGAGTCCAGAAGTCCATCCTTCAGGGAATATGCTGAATGCTGAGCCCCAAGAGACCACTCGGCATCCGGCATTCCTTCCACTATGGTACCCTGCCCAGCCACATCAGCATCCATTTTCCAGAGCCTTCATGCATGGGGGTGTGGACCACTTCTCACCCTTCGTACTATGAAGTAAAGTTCCTAGAAAGCAGCTGTATCTGCATAGAACACCCTAGAAGGCCAATTAACTAATTATAACTTCAGTGCTTATGGAGAATGAGACTATTCCAGGTTTGAAGCCAAATTATCTTGGACTATGTTGGCTCTTTGAATCCATTTATTGGCCACCTCTGTGTCTGACTTAACATCTTGTGACTAGGTAAATCCTTTGGAATGTACAAACAGCCCCTAGCTTCCACCAACCCCAAAGCTAAGGACATCATCAGAGAGCATCTGAGGCCTACAGCAGAGATTTCACTGCTTTGCTGTTACCTGCCCGCCTGATGTGCCCACCAATGTCCTTGAAAAGTGTTTTGACTTACGACTTTCAATAAAAGCTTCATAAAACTGTTAACATATTAGAACATGAAATCTGGGTGACCTAAATCTGTGTTCCTTGGCCGTGTTCGCACATACCTGACTCCAGAATAAGCTATCCATTTAAGGTGAAAATTGTGCTTTTCCATGATCAATATCTTCAAACATTCCTTTTATTACTTCCTTTAAGGGCTGTCTTTTTCTGCCTCTCCCAAACTTCAGGGGTGAGCAGCAGGACCTGAACCATCCATTCCAGGCAGACCTGCACATTCCACCATGGCCCGTGAAATCTGGAATAGTCTGGGTTACTTTATTTAGGGTTCCACATGGGGAGCAGACCTATTACATGCCAGGACTGGTGGTGGATATTTGGGGACCCAGGAATGGTGCTAGGGTAGCCTGGGTGACCTCTAAGACTCCCTCCCTTCCACTTAAGTCCCATAAGGCACTCCTGCCCTCACCCCACATCCTATATCACCTCCACTCCAGCATTCCCTAGCCACCCATATCCTCTCTACCTCCTAGCCCATCCACGAGTGGGGATACCCTGCCACAGGGGACTGGAGAGGAACTGAGAGCCCAGGCTACTATGTCATTCCATGTGGCCTAGGATTTGGGCCTGGCTGTCATCACTTTGGCAGCTGATTCCTGGTTCTACAGAGCTTGCAAGGAGCTGGGGAAGCCTGGGTAAGTAAAAGTGAAGGGTGAGGATGAAGCAATGCTGTCGAGAGTCACATATGACCCAGGACAGGCCAGGAACATCAGGTTAATGGGAATGAGTGCAGGCACTCTGGGGAATCTCCCAAATGCTTGGGTGGAGCTCAGTCTCTAAAAGGGATTCCTTCTAGTACACAGGAGGGCTCAGAGCCATCTCGTTCAGACACAGATGTTAATTCACCCCTCCAAGCCTATGGATGAAGACGCCCACACCACACAGACACAAGAGACAACTGGAACTTGTTCTGTTGGAAGGCTGATATAGCTTGCCAGGTCCCTTTGTAGAAGCAGGGCTGCTAATGTGTTCTCTAGCAAACAGGCCTGTAATTCAGTCTATACCTTCTCCCTCTCTCTCTCTCTCTCTCTCTCTCTCTCTCTCTCTCTCTCTGTCTCTCTCTGTCTCTCTCTGTAAATATCTGTACATAATTAGCAAGACAGACACTTAAGGAAAATGAGTCTGTCTTCCTGGGTAATCTCAGGGCTGTCTGGGACCTAACCCAGACATGTCAACAGGCTCTCATTCCTGAAGGCGTCACACAGTGAGAAGGCTTTTCAGGGGTCACTGGGAGTCTGCTACAAAGACATCCATAGGAAAACAAGCGTGCTTCAAGAATGCATTGGCAATAAGCCTCTCCAAGCAGAGGGCCACACACCCCTGTTAATAGGACACAAGGGTTAACACAATGGAGGTGTGCAGCCTAGGCCATACTTGCAAAGAATCCCATACAAACTAGACTGGAAGGTTTGGAAAATGTCTGAGGAGGAGGTCAAGGAAGTGGGGGTGTCTGGACAGAAGACTACAGCTTCCTCCTTTAGCAGAATTATCCCCTATTTTGTACCTAAGGAGGCCAGGGAAACATCCATTCACCTAACGCTGTCCTAAAGCCATACGCAACAGCAAAGCCAGAGCCTTAAAGAGATGCAGGTGGAGAATGGCTTGAGTTGCACATCCTCGGAGGTTCAGGAACAACAGGAAAACCAAACCCCAACTGCCCTGTGCTGTGATTACCACACTTGGCTCCTGGTCGATATCACTGCATCCTATCTGTCCAGAAAGGACCATCCACAGAGCCTCCTCTCTTCGGTCAAAAGCATATGAAGTGCTAGAGTTTGCTCCAGACAAGGACCCGTTCAAGCACTGCGAACTTATTTTGATCATGCAAAATCCTTCATCTGTGTGTTGGATGTAAGACTTGCTTACATTTGTCAACATGCCAAATCATCCCCTCTCTCTTCTGAACCCTGAGCCCCAAACTTGCTGAAATCACACTCCAGGCTCTTGCTGGGAGACACAGGTGTTCATGAACTACTTGGCCTTTTGAAACCCTGGGTTCAAACTTTGCAGTAGTCTCAGACTCAAAACAAGAAAGGAATAGTACAAATGCCATGACATGGTGACACCTGAACTGGTCCAAACCTGGTTCTGATACTTCTCAACTATGTGACCAAGAACAAATTTCTCTGCTTGTGTGTGTGTGGGAGGGTGCATGCATGCATATTTGAGGGTGTGCATACATGTGGAAGCCAGAGAAAACCGTAGGTGTCATTCTTCAGGCACCTTTGACCTTTTCTGAGACAGGTTCTCTCATTGGCTTGGAACTCACCAAGAAGACTAGACTGCTTGGCCAGAGAGCCCCAGGGATTCACCTGTTCCTGTGTCATCAGCATTGGGATTACAAGCATGTGCCACCACGGGTGCCTGGCTTTTTATGAGGGTTCTGGGAATTGAACTCAGCTCCTTATCCATGCAAGGCAAGTGCTTCACCACCCAAGCTATCTTCACCTACAGAGAGTAGAAGACTGTGTTTCAGTCCCCCTGGGGCAGAGAGACCTGGGAAACTTTTCTACCAATGCCATGGAGCTGCTGAGGAACTTAGAAGAGAGGCAACTGAAATAAATGCCTGACAGCTTAAAGGAGGATTTATTTTGGTTCATGGTTTCAGGGGATGGCAATAGGAACATGCATCAGACAGGAAGCAGAGAGGTGGGGGAACACAGAAGAGGCCAGAGCAAGATATAGTCCCCAGAGACTGGCTTCCTTCAACTAGGGCCCGCTCCCTATCTTTTACTACCTCCAATAATGCCATCATATTGTGAATCCATAAAGGAATTAATCCTCTTATTATATCAGAGCCCTCATGATCTAATAGTCTCTGGAGATGCCCTCACGAACATTTAGGGAAATGTGGGGAATTGGCATAGCGAGAACAGAGTGGAGTTGATTATGCCACCTGAGGCAGGCACACATAAATGCAAAATGTGGCCGCCTTTGAAGAACAAAGGCAGAGAAAATTGGCTCACCAATGAGAATTAAGTGATAACCGTGCACTGCTCAGAAATTAAAATTAGTTCAAAACCAGTTCACTCAGAAAATACAGGATTCTGAAAAGGAAAATTGAGCTATGTGAGGCCTTTGAATAGTGAAATTTTACTTTAAAAGGCTTTTGACAAAGGACTTTGTTGCTTGTAGAAAGGAAGTAAAGGCAATGCCAGGCCCAAACTTCTGCCTCAGCTCCTCGGTCCCCTGGAAGTCCCTCTCTGGGCTTTTATCCACAGCCATGAGATGACAGGATGGCCCCATCCCAGCCAAAGGCCCTCTTAGCTGTTGCCTCCTTTAGGTGCCCACAGCCCAAGTTAGAACTCAAGACCTACACATAAACCTTTTGGTGGGCCTAGGCCATTTCAGCCCTGAGAGTCAGTTGGTAATGGGAGGTTCATTCATCTTGCTCATCCTGGACTCCAACCCCAGCAACAGCACCCCCACACCCCTTCCTCCAGCCCCGTGACCACACAGAGGCATTGTGTTTTAGAAAGAACTCACTTGGGCTTTGTGCTTGCTGCTTTCCTGTAATTTGGTAGGAGCCTGGTGTGGTAGTTTGAATGTGAAGTGTCCCCAGCCTCAAGCATTGTGATTAAGCCTCATACTCAGTCCCCAGCTGGTGACAATTTGGGAGGTGTACTTGCTGGAGGAGGGGTGTCACCAGGGTGGACCTTGAGGTTTATTAACCCTCAGCTTACCAGTGCTAGCTCAGCTCCCTCTGACTGCCACCTTCCAGCTGCTACAGCAACATGTGATGCCCAGCTTCTGCTCTGCCATGCTTTCTCCACCATGATGAAGCTTCCCCTCGAAATTCTAAGCCTGAAATAAACCCTCTCCTCCCATAAGCTGCTTCTGGTCAGTGTTTGTCTCAGCAATGAGAAGGTAACTGTTACACCTGACAACCAGAGATAAGCTGTCCTAGGTCAAGGCTACTTTGGGATGGGCAAGAAGAGGGTCTGGATTGTGTCAAGTCACAGAAGAAGACAGATATATGCTCAGATGAGGAAGGAAAGCACTTGAGGAAGAGATGGTTTATGAAGAAATACACAGATACATACATCAATGGCACCTGAAAGCTCTGGCTAGGAGCATACCTGTAAGAGGGTGCTGGGAGGAGCCTGCTCATAACAGAAGGCAAAGCCCAACAGCCCTGTGTGGGTGGCAGGGCGGGAACCAACACCTAGATCTCTCTCAATCACCCTGTATATTCCCGTTGGTCTCTCCATTGACAGAATCCCAAGCAATCCAAGGACCATGGGAGACTAATACTGCAGCCCCTACAGGTTGGCCACTGGGCAGAGAGGACAGAGCATTATAGAAGGGCAGGTAGAAAATATGCAGCCTGGGGTCATTTCCTAGAGGCCACAGCTTCTTGGTGTCCTCTCTAGCCAAGCACAGCCATTGCAGAACATAACTTCTCTGACCAATTTCAAAAGCCTGCTTCCTGCTGGGAACGCATGTTTGAGCAAAGCCTTTATTCTTTCTTCCAACAGCAGGGCTGAAATTTAAAAAGCTTCATTTTCACGACTGGCTGTTTTTGATCCGTCTAACCCTGGAACTTACATTTTGCAGTTAGGTAGAATTATTTAAAATGTTTTAATGATAACACATTTTTTGCATGTGTTTGTGCATATGTGATGCATTTGTATGTTTGTGGGCACATGAGTGTGTAAGTGTATGGAGGCCAGAGGTCAACATCAGGTGTCTACCTTGACTGGTCTCTATTTGCTGAGGCAAGTTCTCATTTGTACCCAGAACTTGCCAATTTGTTTAGTCTAGTTAGCCAGCTTGCTCAGGGAATCCCATCTCTAATTCCTGCACTCTGGGATTTCAGGCAGGCCACCAATTCCAGATACTTATGTGGGTGCTGAGGGTTCAAACTCAGGTCATCACATTGCACAGCAAGCACTTTGTCAATGGAGCCATTTCACAAAATGCAATTTTTTGTTCCCTCTACCCCAACACTCCTGCTCAGAATGTAAGGCCCATTCTGGGGACAGCACTTCAAATATAAGCTTCTCTGTTTCTATTTCCCACCTTTGTCTCTTCCTGGCCTGGAGGACAACCCATCCTTGAATGGTGCCCCTTCTGATTCCTGCCTCCGGGCTTGGCAGAGCCTTATGCGGCATGCAGTTTCATTAGCTGCACTGTTTCAGCCTGTGCCCTCCTTCCTTGCTGTCCTAAGGTCTCTTCCTGATAGCAGCTTCTGTTCTCCTTAGCTGAACTTGTCCCCAGTTCCAAACCTGCCTTCCTCTCTCTTTTCATATTCCTCCTGCCTTATCTGCTATTTTAAGTGGAAGTGTTAGTACCTGCTGTTCCTGGAAATCGCACCTGTTCTGCACTGTTCCAGGTTAAGGTATCCCTGTCATAGTCAAGCCGCCTCTCCATGCTGTGGAGCATAGGAGGTATCAGAGAGGTTGTGATAGAACCCCAAGAGGTGGCCTATTGTCATGAAAAGCCAATCTGAAATGGAAGATCTGCTTTTGTCACAGCCAGAGAAACAAATGTAGAAAGTACAGCCATGTACATATCCCCAGACATCAAGCAGGTATATCAGTTAGGAAATAAAGGTCAGAGAGAGTCTGTTTTAAGTGGGTTCCATGCAAATAAACAAATAGAAATAATACAGGAGTTCTCTCTAGAAAAAAAGTGAGTGGAATTCTATTAGAATGACTCCATACTAATGAAATGAAAGCATGTAACAGAACACTTTCTACTGTTAGGAGGGCTGACAGAATCATCTCAGCTGAGAGGAAGGCTGCTGGCCTTGTCTGGTGTATGGCAAGAAAAGGTGCAAGAACACTTCAGTGTTGTAACTTTACCTTTCAGCAACTGGTTAGCTCAGGACCTCTGCTCCAGCTGACTGAGCAGAACCACTCATTTAGGGATAGTAAGAGAAACATGAATAGTGCTTTTTAACACCAGAATTAAGTAATCCTAAAAGATGCCACTGTGACCTCAAGAACATTTTTTAATAAAGGGATTTTCCATTTTCAGGCCCAGTGATTAGTTGGATTTTTCTTCAAAGGAGACTTCATGGGCTTTCTACCAGATCCTGGGTGACTGTTCTTCTCCACCAGTGCTGACAGAACCACAGCTCTCCCCTCTGCCTTCAAGTACTACTAGGAAAGGAAAATCTCTAATCAGCATTGAAGCCAGGATTCTCCTCAGGTAGACAAATTCCATTCCTCAGAGGCTGGAACACCAAGCCCCAAGAGGACTTCAAAATCGGGAAATGGAGTGTCATGCAGGCATGTCCAACCTTTTGATATTGTGACATTTGACGTCATCTACAAAGTTCATATCTGAGAATCATGACAAGTTACAAAAAAGTAGTTTCAAAGTCTCCTACTATTTTAAGCAAGTTTACAGTTTTGTGTTGGCCGTATTCATATCTATCCTAGGGTACAAGTGACCACATGCAGCCCACAAGCTGCCTGTTGGACATGACCTGACTATATAGACTCCTGATAGGATTTTTATTATAACCCAGAAGGGAGGAAGCCCTTGAAGAAGCTTCATTAATTCTGTTTTAAATAAAATCCAGTTTATACTGGGCCTGTTTGGATGGCAGCTTTGCCCAAGGTCAACGTGTTGAACACACCAGAAAAACACTGGCAGAGCCCCTCAGCCTTTGTAAGGGCAGAAACTAGTGCTCCCTGGCCTGTTCATACCACAGGTGTCTCTACACTAACAAGAAGCACTCACCTCACTTAGCCTCTAAGTGAGGAGGAGACTTACAGGTGTGGGTCACTTTGGAAACAAACTGACAATCCCATGGTGGGGGGAGGGATGAAACCAGATCATTACTTTATAAAGATAAAAGCAAAACCAAATTGTCCTAAAAATTTGCTTATGAAGCCAAGAGAGGCATTTCGTCCTTCAGTTTGACCTCCAATGGTAGAACTGCTCAGCTAGGTAGCAAAGGGAAGCCGAGAGCAGGGAAAGCGATGGCACATTTTCCTGCATCCAGCCTCACGTCCTTCCCAGAGAGTGTGCTTCCACCTCAGCAACAGGCTGACTATCTGGAGACAGTCCTAGGTCACTCAGCATAAAAATTAACGTGCATAGGTAACAACTGGTTTTTATTGATTTAATTAATACATTAGGAATTTAGCAGCAAGTTAATGGCAAGCAGTAACAAAATGTCCTATTTTCTATGTTTAAAATAAGTTTTCTTAAATAATCTATAGCAACTAAAGTCACAAGAACATGTGAGGAAATGAAGCACTCTGCCACATGTCTGTGGTGAGTCTACAAGTCATCTTCAATGGAGTCTCTAGTGCAAGACGCACAGGATTATTTGAAACCTCCATTACCACATTTGGCCGCTTGTTTTCCCTAATAAAAAATCATGCCTAAACATAAGAATTTGAAGCAAAACTGAGCAAGTATGCTCACAGCCTTGTACTGGGGCACTACCCCTAAACAACCTGGGGCAGCCTGCCACCAGGCCCCCGCGCAGTGTGTGCTGCTTTGGAGATAACTGGTTTCAATTGTAAACTGTGCAAACATATGGCGGGGTTCTGCAGAGCCAAAGGGCTATATGCTCAGTCCAGCCCTCTCCTTGCTCTCCTCTCCCTCCTGCCAGCCTAGAGAGAGCAGTCTGCTCCTGTCCTGCTCCACACAGGAAGGAAAGTTAGAGCTTCTTTTTGCCTCGAGACAGGGAGGAGGATTTAGTGGCATACTTGGAGGTGGTTCCCTGGCTAGCGATCCTGGGGCTTCTCTCTTCTCTCTTGAGTTCGGCAGAAAGGCCTTTGCTGGAGGAGGTCAAGTCTGAGGACAGATCATTATTGTTTGTGTCTGCCTTCTTACTGGTTTCAGGCAAATCCTTCTGAACAGAAGTGGACTACAAATGAAAGAAAAGGCCTGGGTTAATTTTCAGATACAAAACAAATATACATCAGCTCAAGGAAGCAAAGCACTGTCCAGGATTTTCAAGTTGGAACACTCTAGATCACAATATAAAATTATGAGAAAATACCCACAGGCTCCTTCACCACCTTCAAGCAAACTGACTTACTCAGTGTTTGGTGTAGAGCAAGCCATACAGGCTCAGTTTTAAAAGACTTTTCCATGCAAAACAGATGTCATTGTACAATAAGTAACTTGTGTACAGAGAAGTCCACTTAGACAAGAATGCACTCATTTTATGCCCTCTTTCCAGACTCCCCGATGTTTGCATGGATACCTTGACAAGTACATCATGATTGCTCTTCTAACCTGGGTCCCTGCAGATGAGCCTGCTCTCTAATCACCTAAGTGGGCAGGTCTATAGGCCTCCTTGAGTCTCAATTCCTCACTGGGAAATGGGGAAAATAGTGTTTGCATGTTTACTTTACGGGATGATTATGAGAATGAATGGGGGTGTGACCACAAAAGTAATGCAGGACATTTAAAGTAGAAAACAAGTTGCAACTGGTAATGGTATGTCCTCAGATAACCCTGCTCCACAAAGAGGAGGAAATGGCCTTGAATCCTGAAGTCTCATGGGAAGCAGAGCTCACTATGACCTTAGGTTCATTTAAAGAGCGATCACTTTAATTAAGTGAAGCTGGGCAGATATCTATAAGAGCAGGGACTGTCCCAGGAGGCTGACAAAAGAAGGTCAGGGAAAGCTTTCATTTACCAGAACCATCTGGGAAAGAATACAAGGCTAACATTCTGGTAAACCTAGAACACTTGGACTAATAAACAGATTAACAATGGTTAAAAAATGTGAAAAGATCCCACAAAACACAAGGCACATCGATGAGTGTTTCTCTGACCATCCTGGCCCTTGTGACATGATGACACGCCTTGTCTGCCCAGTGAATGAGTTCCTATAGCTGAAGCAAAACTGAGTCATTTACATTCTTTGGGACCTATATTTCAAGAAAGAGAAGATATGCCCTATGCTTGTATGTTTCACACAGGCCTTAAACATGTGCATTGCAGAATATCCTCAGGCCTGACTTTGAGGGTGTGCTAAGTTTTGAACAGGTAACACTTCAAGAGCATTTCATACCTTGAAAATGTAATTTGTATAAATTTTGAATTATAAATAGGTCTCTTTCTCTACCCTTTTTCACCCAAGAAAAACTGTGGGTTGTTTCAAGAACCAGCTTCTGTTTGAAGAAGCAGAAGATATTTAAGTCTTTACCATTCACTAAAAAAGGTTGTATTCACTCATGGAAAATTCATGTTCACTAACAGGGTGAAGACAAAACACCCTGATGTTCTAGAATCTGTCAGAGGACCAGATGCTTTCTTTTGTACAGTTCTGGTCTCCAAGACATGGAATTTTCAATTCATAAAATTTAATTAATTTTACATACAAATCCTATTAAAAGACAAGGCTAAGCATAGCCCTCTCTCCCACTTGACATTTCAACTTAGAGTACTATCTAGGTAGTTGAGGAAATGTTTTACAATGTGTCCAGTAATTATCCTACAAAACAGATGCAGCAATCCAGCCATTTGCTTTTAAATGTGCTCATATTAGTTCCTGGTGAATGTGTTCATCCTTATGCACTGCTCTACCTTTAACACCCCCAACCTGGAAGCTGAGGTTACTCTGTCTTTGCTCACAGGGATAGCAGTGGAGAGGCTCTCTCCAAACTGCACATGCACTGGCATTTCCTCCTGGATACAATGTCTTAATATAATTCTTAAAATCTTCTGAAAAATGTGGTCAAAGAAAAAGAAGGCAATCCAAAATGTTGAGTTGATTTTCTTTCATTATTTCATTTTAGTAATTTAAAAAAGTGACCAAAATCCTCGCAAACTGAATACAATAACACATCAAAAGTATTATCCACCTCAACCAGGTAGGCCTCATCCCAGAGATTCAGGGATGGTTCAACATATGGAAGTTGATTAATATAATTCATCACATTAATAACCTTAACCACAAGAATCATGTGGCCATCTCAAATGATGCAGAAAAGGCCTTCCAACAAAATTCAACATCAGTTCATGATCAAAACACTGGAGGTGGAAGCCTTGTATAATGAAAACATAAAAACTCTCAAGAAGGAAACAGAGGAGGATGTGATAATATGGAAAGATATTCCATGCTCCTGGATAAGTAGAATAATATTGTAAAAATGGCAATACTTCCAAAAGTAATATACAGATTCAGTGCAATGCCAATTAAAATCCCAGCTTCATTCTTTACAGACATAGAAAAAATAATCTCAAAATTTATTTGGAATGGGAAAAGGCCCTGGATAGCCACAATATCCTTAGTTAAAAAAAAAAGCTCCTCAGAAGGTATCACCATTCCTGATCTAAAGATATATTATAAGGCCATAGTAACAAAATAGCATAATATTGGCATAAAAACAGGCTGACCGACCAATGGAACAGAATTGAAGACTCTTAGCTCAAGCAACTACTTCCTTGATCTTTGACCAAGGTGCTGACAATGTTCACTGGCAAAAAGATAGCATCTTCAACAAATGGTGCTGGACAAATTGGGTAAATACATGTAAAAAAAAGAAGCTAAGCCCATTTTTCTCACCATGTATAAAAACAATTCTAAATGTATCAAAGACCTCAACATAAAACCTGAAACTCTGAAAACCCTGGAAGAAAAAAGAGGGGGAACTCTCCACAAGATAGGAGTAGGGAAAAACTTCCTGAACAAACCTCTAGTAGCCTAGGAAGCACAACAATCACTTAACCAATGGGATCTCATCAGGCTAAAAAGCTTCTGTACAGACAAACATACCATACTCAGAGCCAATAGACCACCATAAGACTGGGAGATAATCTTTTCCAGCTATAACACAAAGGTCTAATATCTAGAACTTAAAAAGAACTCAAAAAATTAAATAAAAATTCAGTCTTCTCCCAAAATGGGGCACTGAATTCAACAGAGACTTCATAGAGGAGGAAACAAATGGCAAACTCTCATTTAAGAAAATGTTCATCATCCTAAATCATCAGGAAAACTCAAATCAAAAGAACAAAGAGATTTCACCTTACTCCAGTCAAAAAATTCTGGAAACTCCATTAAAAAATCCACCAACAACAGATGCTGGTGGGGGAGGAAGGAACGTTCATTCACTTTTGGTGGTATTGCAAACTTGTATAATCACTATGGAAAGTAGTGTGGAGGTTTCTGAAAAAGATGCATATAGAGCTACCAACAGATCCAGCTATCTCTCTACTGGGCATCTACCCTCAAGATTCCTCACTTCAGCACAGAGACATTTGCTAAACCATGTTGATAGTGGCTCAATTAATAATAGCTAAGAATAGGAATCAACCCAAATGCCCATCACTGGACAAATGGATATCAAAGTTGTGTTACATATACACTATGGAATTCTACTCAGCTGAAAGGAAAAATAGCCTAATGAAATTTAAAGAAAAGTGAACAAACTTGGAGCAGATCATTCTTAGTGACCTCACAAGAACAGAGAGACAATTGCCACATGTTCTCCCTCATATGCAGTTCCTAACCAGCTTACTGTTAAGCTTAAAAAGTAAGAAAATCTGACAAGTGAATTGAGAGACTGATAAAAGGGGTGGAAGGAATAAGAGGGTAGAGAAAGAGGAGGGTGGAGGGACTTATAAACTAATCTAAAACAATAATGAATTGATGCCATAAAATCCTTACTTTCATACAGTAAGCTCCTGAGGAAGCCATGGGCATAGTCTGGTAAGATGGGCCCTGAAAAGGGTAGGAGGAAGCCTAACCCCTGTTCCAGTTATTGGTTCCTTCCCACACTGAGCTGTTGATCAAAGACACCCATGAGGACACAAAAACAAGACAGGCTTATGTCAAACTCTTGAATACCCACCCCTGGCAAAAGGTAAGACCCTATTGCTAAAGATACCACAGAGTGTAGTCACATAATACCAAGAGACCCTGCTTGATCCAGAATGGTGACCAGCTCCCAGATGGTAGCCCATGTAGTGCTGGAAGGCTTTATGCAAGCTGCCAGGGGAATTTGGCCAATGATATTCAGAGAAAGCAGAGGTCACTGATATACAATACCAACTGAAGTAATGAGAATGTTAAGCACAATTCTATATGGTAGAAACCAGCAAGCCAAGAAGTGTTCATTTGTGTAATAGTGGTGCTAAACCTAGGTGGGTAATCAACAACTTGTGGACTGGCTAAGAGATCTGCTCAGTCGCAAGAAATGCTTAACTGGAACTAGGATCCATGGCAAACTCTTATGGGGACCAAGAACACAGGCTCCAAGGGGAAACGCCCCCTACCAGAGATCTACACAGAGGCTACACCCATTAGATTCTCGCCAAATTAACAATGTTTTTCTCATTTAATCTATACTGATCTCACTCTCCATTGGAGATTCTGTATTTTTCGGAATGCAGTGAGAACTGTGGACAACCCAATTCCACCAAGACATGGGCAGGAGATGAACCACCCCTAGCTCATCATCTAGTTTCACCAAATGAAACCTTTGAGGAAGTGGTGAGATGAGCAAGAGATCTACCTCCACAGCAAGTCTGATAACCTGTGAAAGAGTAATGGAGACAGACACCGAGGATAGCCAACACAATCCAAAGCAGAAATCCAGAGACTTAAGATCTCAATAGTAATGCAGACTTAAAAATCACCCACCATGTGTCAGGGAACTTTGCAGAAGAGAGGGTGGACAGATTGTAACAGCCATGGTGAGGGACAATAATATCCAGAGACATTGCCCTCCCCAGCATCAACACACAAAGAAAAAAACTGGCTGCTGCTTGTACAAATTATAACCCCCTGTCCCATGGACCAGTCCAGCAATCCCTCTCTCTTGCTCATCTGACCACAAGCCATCAGTTGGTTGGCGACAGGGAGGAGGGAAACGGGAGAACCATTACAAGACTTGTTCATACAATGTATCTAATTATTAACAATAAATGAGTTTTGTTTAAAGGTACATAGTGATGCCAATTATTTAATAATCACAATGTCCAAAGTCTCCTCCTCACTTCCTAGTTAACTTAAGCCTGTTTCCACTAGAAACAACCACTGTTGTAAATTTACAGTGGCAGTTCCAGAGAGAGTTGGTGCATCTTTAGGTAAATGTGTGCAAGCAGTGGAGCTGGCTTCTCTTCAGGTATCATTTCCATGGTTGTAGGCTACAACAGTCTAATAAGGACCATCTCACTTGGATCAACTCTAACCACCTTCCTGAGCTTCTTTTCACAAGACATCTTGATTTTTTACAACCTAATGATTATTTTGAATATCTATGGGAATTCCTGGAGTGCTCATTCTGTTTCAGACTGGGCAGTAGTCCTCTGTTGGACACACCATGATTTGCTGAGCTCTTCCCTTCACAGCACACCTCCACATTGTCTCCAATCATTGACAATAGTACTAACAGGAGTACACTTGGCTGTGTGTAACTTTGCACATGTGCACCAAGCCTACAGGATGTTTAGAAGTGAAATCTGTAATTTTGAAAACTATCACCAAATTACTTTCTGTTACAGTTGTGCCAATTAATACTCCCACCTTCATTCTCAAGAGTGCCAGCCTGTTTCTTTGTCAGTTTGGTGTTTCATACATGTTAAAGCTGATACAATCATAGTTTAATTAAGTCTCAGAATTTACCTACATATAACTGCACTTAAACAAATCACAGTATTTGTTCCTTCACTTCCTGGTAGCATCAGTGCAAATATACTTACCTTTATGCAAATGTTCACCGCAAATGTGTAGAAGTTTTTGTGCTCATAGGTTTACGTGTGACATGCTCCATGTTCCTTACCCTTCATTTTGGTGTTGAGCTTAGGAAGCAGAATCCTAATTTTTTTTTTTTTACCGTACCTGAGCCTCCCCTCCGAGTGCTTCCTCGCTGCAAGCACCCTCTGAGGCTAGCACAGCTAGATGCAGAATGGCCATGGCAGTGCCCTTGGGTCAGGATGCATCCTATGAAAAGCCAAGCCTCTCATCTGTGGGGAACATAGACGGCCAGAGCAGACTCCTGTTTCTCGGCTCTTTCTAGTAGTAAGCAAATCTTAATTTTCCGGGATTTCTTTTGTTAGGTTATAGACTATCTAAATTTTGGGTTTCTCTTTTTCTTCTCTCATAGCTGATGGAATGAATTCTTCAGGGATCTCTACTGTCACTGATGCAATTTTAGTTTTGTAAGTAATAGGACAGAGAAATGAAAAGTGAAATTACCAAGGCTACGAGCTCTCACAGGTCACAAAAGGCAAACAGAAGAAGAGGTGCTCCCCTTAGCCTGTTTGGAAGCGGCGGGGCGGAGGGGGGGAGATGACAGGAATTTCAACATTCAGTCCTAGGGAAGGAGATCGAGTCTTCTAGCTATCTACTTGTAAGTCCATAAGAGGATGGGAAATGGCTGTGGAAAGATACTGCATCGAAAGAAGCTGCTGCTGTTAGACAGCATCTCAGACATCAAAGGAAAATCCTCCAATCCTTTTATAAAACCTGATGAAGTCATGCCAGCCTGAAAGCATAAATGAGACCAGAGAAGGTTTATAGACTGACTACTAATATAACCAAGGGGTGGAGATTCCTTTAGAAGAGAGCTCTTCAGGCTAAAAAGATAAACACTATAAAACTACAACATAAAGAAGGGGTGGATCCAACACTATGGAGCTAAGGTCAGCTCTGAGTGCCACAGTCAGGCAGAGTGGGTCACACCAGGGCTGCCCCAACAGTATTTCAACTGTGACCAATTCCTACCACTTGAGACAGTTAAACAGTCGGTCCTACTGAAATGATAGAAAAAATGACCTCCTGAGTTTCCCCTGGCTTCAGCTTTTTGTAATTCAGTACCTTTGGCCTGATTTATGCAGCTTGTATTATTAATCTTGAAAAGGGGGTTCATGTGTGCAAAGGGAAGATATGTAACAAGAAATTGGGCTAAATATACATATTTCATCATTCACTGGCATAACTTTAACCTGATGAACTTATCTCGTAATATGGATGCAAAACCTGTAAGCTCTAGGCATATCCCTGCAAGTTAATACCAGTGCATGATTACTAGACACTGTTACCATTTCTCTGAATTTTGAGTAAAATACATGCTATTTAAGTAAAGTGGTTTATCACCATAGCAACCACTTCTAGAGTCACACATTCAAATTACAGGTCTGTACAAGGTCCAAATGACAAAATTCTGATACAAGTTTTCTGCTATAGTTTTGCTCAGGATGGTCACCCATCTTATCTCACATTCCTGTGATTTTCAGAAAAAAAGGAAGGAAAAGTAGAAAGAAATCAACCTCCAAATATACAGACTTCTTTTGTAAGGTTACCAACATAGAGATCTGGGTCTTGTATGGAGCTAATGAAAGTAAAATTTAACTTGCTAATTACAGAATGATATAAATATCTTTCTTTTCTATGCAGCTAGAATATAATTTATATACAGTGGAAGTCACAAATCCCAAGTGTACAGTCTGAGGAATTTTGACAAATGCAAAGGCTTGTATAACCAATATCATAGTCAAGAAATAGAATAAGTCAGGGCTTAAGGTGTATCTCAGTGGTAGAGCGCTTGCTTGCCTAGCATGCACAAGGCCCAGCACTGAAAAAATAATCTCCAGAAAGTACCTTTGTATTCCCACTTAATTCTCATATTTTATCCCCAGGTCACAACTAGTCTGATATTTTTTTGCCTTTAGAAAACCTCACAAATAAAAAGAAGTACAATGTATGTTCTTCTGTGTGTGTCGGACTTTTTTTTTGTTTAACATTTTAAATTTTATTGAGATATTTGTAGATTCTTATGCAAATATAAGGTTCTTAATATTCATCTATGTATTGGAATTCACTTTTTCTTGTCTAGTAGTATTCTGTTATATGGGTATACAACTGTGTAACCATTCATCAATTATTGGCTATTTGGGTTGTTTCTCTTTTTAGAATGCTTATATATAAACAAACTATAAACCTTTATGGGAATTTGTAACTCATAAATCTTTCTGTTAATTTTGGATTACTAGTGAATTGCAAGTAAATGTTTAATTTTATAAAAACTTTAACTTTATAAGGACTGATAATTTGTATTTTGAAAAGACTCCTCAGATCATACCATTCTGTATTCCCACCAGCAATGTAGAAAAACTCCCCTTATTTCATGTCCTTACCAACATCCAGATTTGCTAGTCTTTAATTCTGGCCATTCCAGAATGCATGTAGTAGTATCTTATAGTCTTAACTTACATAGCCTGATGACCTGGATTTGATTCCCCAATACTCCTGTAAAGTCAGATGTACAAAGTAGTGCATGCATTTGGAGTTCGTTTGCAAAGTCAGGAGGCCCTGGCGCACTCATACTCACTTTCTTTCTGTCTGCCTCTTTCTGCCTCTCTAAATAAATAAACAAATGAAAATGTTTAAAAAAATAAAAAGTAAAGGGGAAAGTAGAGAAGAAAAAGAGAAATGACCCAATTGAAGATTTTTAAAGGGCTGGATGTGGTGGTGCATGCCTTGAGTCCTAGCACTTGGGAGGTTGAGGTATGAGGATCACTGTGAGTTTGAGGCCAGCATGGAGTTACAGAGTGTGTTCCAGGTCAGCCTAGGCTAGAGTGAGACCTTACCTTGAAAAAAACAACAAAAAATATTTTTAAAGGAGAAAAGAAAGGGTGAAGAATCTCAAAATTAAATATTGAAAGGCAAAGAAATGGGAGGGAGAAATGAGAGAAAGTCCACTATGTGTAGATATTCAGACCAAGTAGGTATGACTTAAAAAGTCTAAAAAAAAAAAAAAACAGAAACAGAAACAGAGAAGTGTACAAGTTTCCTTTCTACAAAGAAGTTGTGTGGATAGAAAGTTCTTAGCTGTCTTCTGTGACCTGTGGCTATGCGCCCTTTTCAGAGAGTGCAAGCTGTAGTGCATATACCTTTTCTCTGTGATCACCCGCAAGCAGAGGAAATGGTTTTGGGCCATAACCAGTTGTAATCATTCTCAGCTGCCCTCACCTGGGCAGAAAACCAGACCTCTGCCAGCAGCAATTACATGGGTTTTATTTTCTCTGCACACTCCTAAGGCTACTCTAGGATGAAGAGGGGTTACAACCATACACACTGAATGGGAGACAGTGGTGGATCTCATATGCACTCCTCTCCCGCATGTTCTGGGTTCTGAAATTCAGCTCCCACAAATAATCACTTGTAAAGGCCCATTCTGCATCCCACCCCAGTTCCCACAGCTACTTTCCCAAATCAGTGGTCCTAAATGGCTGGTGACCTTAGCATCTCAAGATGGTTTGGATTTTAAGTATTTTCCCACAGCCAGACTGGCACTCTAGGTGATCTATCATTCAGGTTGTGACTTTTGCTATCAGTTCCAGGAGATGGAAAACGTACAGACCTTTGTTTCCCAATGCAGAAAACTTAGATAAGACCTTTTTGAAATGGTTGCCCAACACTACAATGGTCTGCATGCCATGCAAAAACCAGGTCCCCTCTCTGCTTAGGCTGCATTTTTGCAGTGCTGAGACCAGTGCTAATTGTATTTTCTGAGATTCTCTCTTCTTCTTTCTTTTTAAAAAATAGTATTTATTCATTTCCAAACAGAAAGAGATAGAGAGAAGAGAGACAGAGAAAATGGGCCCACCAGGGCCTCCAGCCACTGTAAACTCCTGATGAATGCACCTACTTTATGTATGTTTACGTGGGTACTGGGGAATCAAACAGGGGTCATTAGGCTTTGCAGGCAAGTGCCTGAACTGCTGAGCCATCTCTCCAGACCTTCCCTTTTCCTTTCTTTCACCTCTATCCACAGCCTCTGCCAAACTGACACACTATTCTTTTCCACCCTATGTTCCAAAGTCTCAGTGTCTTCCTCTGTTCACAACCAAACTTCACCACTGTCCCATCACCCAACTCAAAGGTCAGCTGCTCTCCTGCTGTATTAACTCCATCTCCCAGAGATGCGCTCATCATGTTTCTAATCCACCGTCTTGGAGTCTTTCTAAGGCTTTCTATGTAAAAGATCATGTGATCTGCAAACAAGAACAGCTTGACTTGCTCCTTCCCAGTTTGTATGCCCCTCATTTCCTTCTCTTTCCTAATTGTTCTGACTAGGACTTCCAGTACCATTTTGAAGAAAAGTGGGCATCTTTGTGTTTCCTTTGAGTTGACTGCCCCAGCAACTAGAGGGTAGGTTTTTTTTTTAGGTAGGGTCTTACTATAGCCCAAGCTGACCTGGAAATCACTCTGTAGTCTCAATATGGCCTCAAACTCACAGTGATCCTCCTACCTCTAAAACCATGTGCCACCACACCCAGCTTCGTATGTAGCTTTTAAAAACATTGAAAGAGAAAAGGAAAGAGAAAGGGAGAGAGAAAGAAAGAACAGGTTGCCAGGGCCTCTTCCTGCAAATGAATTTCAGATGCATGCTCCACTCTGTGCATCTGGCTTTACCTGAGTTTTAGGGAACTGAACTGTCAGGCTTTGCAAACAAGGACTTTTAAACTGCTGGGTCATCTCCCCTAACACCTATGTATGACTTTTATTGTGTTGAGATATATTTCTTCCAACCTTAACCTGTTTTATCATAAAAGTATGTTGATTTTATTGATTCTTTTCCCACATCTACTTTAGTGATTATATGTTTTGTGTTTGATTTTTTAATGTCATGCATTGCATTTATTGATTTGCATAGTTGAACCATCCTTGCATTGCTGGAGTGAATCATACTGGATCATGGTGAAGGATCTTTTCAATGTGCGTTGGTCTTAGTTTCCCAGGTCTTGGTTGAGGTTTGTGAATAAGCTCCATCAGGGACATTGTCCCATAGCATTCCTTTTTTGTTGCATCCCTGTCTCGTTTGGTGTCAGGGTAAGGCTAGACTCAGAGGATGAGTTTGGGAAAATTCCCTTCCCTCCAGTTTTTAAAAATAGCGTTTGGAGAACTGGTATTAGGAATTAGCATTAGTTTTTCTTTAAATGCTTGGTATAATTCAGTAACAAAGACAACCAATCCCAGACTTTTCTTTGAAGACTTTTATTACTGAATCAATCTTGTTTAGCTTTAGGTTTTCTTTCTTTTCATAATGATTCAATTTTGGTAGTTTGTATGGTCTGGGAATTTATCCACTTCTGGTTTTTCCAATTTATTGGTATATAGTTCATAACAGTATCTTATGATACTTGTATCTCTGTAGTATTAGTTGTAATGTGTTCATTCTTATCGGTACATTTTCTGTTTTTTTTTTCTCAGTTTTAATTAGAGAGGTGTTGGTCTCATCTTTTCAAAAGACCAACTCTTTGTTCTATTGATCTTTCATACTTTTTTACTCTGTGTTTCTATCCTGAGCCTATTTCTTCCCTTCTACATTATTTTCCACTTGTTTATTTCCTTGAGAGGCACTGTTATTTACTTAGTATCTGTATACATCTTGGATGTAGATGTTTTGTGCTGTGACCTTCCTTCTTAAAATGCTTTCATCCCATAAGTTTTGCTACATTTTATTTCCATTTTCATTTATCTATGTAAGCTTGATATTTTCTTTTGTAATTTCTTCAGTAATTAACTGTTGCTCAGGAGCATGGAAATTTCCACATATTTATACAGTTTCCAGAATGCCTGCTGCTGTTGAATTCTGGTTTCATTTTGTTGTTGTCAGAAAAGATACTCGGTATGATACTGTTTTTTAAAAAAAAATGTTAAGGCATAATCTATCCTGGAGAACATTTCATGTACAGCTGAGAAGAATGTGTATTCTGTAGCTGTTTGATGGTTTGCTCAGTAAATACTTATTAGGTTCATTTGGTCTAGAGTACAGTTCAAAAAGTGAATGTTCCTTTGTTGTTACTCTTTGGATGATCTGCTTATTAATGAAAATAGAGCACTGAAGTTTCCTACCATTATTGTATTAGTCTCTCCCTTTAGTTCTATTAATGTTTGTTTTATGTAACCAAGTATTTCAACATTGATTGCACAAATATTTACAACTATTTGCCGTTGCAAACATCTGTAAAGGCTTTGGAACCTGCTGAAAGCATGCTACTAAGAATGGGGCTTTGAGGGTTATACCCTCCCTCTGACTTGAATCACTCTCTGCTTTCTATCAGTTGCTGTGATGTAGCCAGCTATCACTTCAGCCACTATGCCTTCCCTGCCATGATGGACTGGATCCCCTGAACCTTAAGCCAAAATAAACCTCTGCTCCCTGAAATTGTTTCTGACAGATATGTGGTGGCAGCAATGAGAACAGTATGATACATTTTATAAGTTATTTCACTTTGCTTGTTTGTGTGTATGTCCATGTGTAATGTGGCATGTGTGTGTGCAGGGGGTGTATGATAGATGTGCCCTTGAGGCAACCCATGAGCCTGCCTGTAGCGGGGATAGGAGGCAGTTGCCTGTCTGCAGCAGCCAGAGTCAAACATTGGGTGTCCCACTCAATTGTTCTTCTGTTGGTTCTTATTTGAACTGGAGTTTCTTAATGACACAGGAGCTCATGGGCTTTTTTTGTTGTTGTTTCCTTTGCTCTTCCCTCCCTCCCTTTCTCCCTTTCATCTTTCTTTTCCTTCCTTCCCTTTTCCTCCCCTCCTCTCCCTCCCTCCCTTCCCTTCTTGCCTCCCTCCCTCCTTTCTTTTTTGGGGTAAACTTGGGTGATTCCCCCAGTAAATGCTCCCCTTTTCCACTTTGAGGAACTGGAGTTACAGATGCACAAGGCCATGCCCAGCTGTTTACATGGGATATAAAGATTTGATCTGGAGGTGGGAGTTCAGACCCCCTCAGTCTTTCATCCTTTCTCAGGAAGTGTGCTTTTAACCACTGTGCCATCTCTCCAGTCCATAGCAGGCTCTTTTAATCAAGAAACAACTTTAACATTGATCACAAAAAGAGAAAAATAGACTCTACATTTTTAACTCTCTTCCTCCCTACATTTCAAATTTTCTGATGCCTTAGTTTACTAACAATTTTTATTTATTTTATATTTTAATCTTCCGATTTAGAGTATACATGATTTATACCCCATGATCATAGTATTAGAGGTCTAGCTGGATGGTGTGATGGCTGATAAACTAGTTGAGGCTCTGGGTTTTTACTGCTACCTGTGGATTTCATGTCTTCAAATAGCTTGTGTTCCTTATCAGTGTTCTTTATCAGGTACCATATTCTTGGTTGGCAGTTTTTTTACTTTAGAATTTTTTCAATATATGAATGCATATAGTAAATGTTATATCCAGAGTATCATTGAAGAAAACAAGCTATTGATCACAGAAAAATCTGGGTTATGATCTTAGTATTCTTAGTGAAAAGTCAATCTGCAGGAAGTATCATTGCTTAAAATCATTTATATTTCCAGGAATATCAACACTTCTCTGTGATACAGATGTAGAGTGAGGAGATGGGAAAGGTCAAGAGAAGAGGCTATCCAGGGACATGAGAACACATCTGTCTGAATACCAGAGTATTCTTAGTAGTGAAAGTGATCCCACAGAAATGAATATATATATTAACACTTATCAAATTGAGTATTTGACGTCCATGCAGTTCATTGTGCTTTGATTATATTTTAATAGATACCACTGCCTTCAATGTTGTAACAGGCTTCCTGGCCAGCAGGAAAGGTGGTGGGAGAGTGTCATGGTTTGATACAGGTGTCCCCCACAAACAATTGAATGTGTTCTGATAGATCGATCCTCAGCTGATGGCAATTTGGGAATTAGAACCTCATTAGAGCTGTGTTGTTGGGGGCGGCTTATGGGGTTATAAGCCAGCTTCCCCTTGCTAGTATTTGGCACACCTTCCTGCCGCTGTTTGCGCTGTGGCAGAGGTGAT
>PVHP010005270.1:0-66216 GCA_004024765.1 Zapus hudsonius | reverse complement strand
GGGGGGGGGGAGGGAGATGGAGAGGGAGAGGGAGGGAGAAATATGAGAATGGGAACACCAGGGTATCTAGATGCTAGAAATTAACATCAGGTGCAATCAGGTGCATCTGGCTTTACATGGGTACTGGGGAATCAAACCCAGGTTGTTAGGCTTCACAGGCAAGCACCCTAACTGCCATCTCCCCAGCTCCAGACTGAGCACTTCGGAGATCAGAGGACCTCGGGTGTCATCTTCAGGAATGCTGCATCTTTTTGAGGCAGGGTCTCATTGGCCTGGAGTTTACTACTAGGCTAGACTAGCTGGCCAGTGAGCCCCAGGGATCCTCCGTCTCCACCTCCCCAGCACTGGGATTACAGGCACACAACACTATGCCCAGCTTTTACGTGGACTCTGGGGATCCAAATTCAGATCCTCATATTTGTAAGGCAAGCACTTTATGACTGAGCTATCTCCCTAAGCCCCTAAAATAGGTGTTCATTGCATGATTTTGCCTGACTGCAGCCTAATGGTGTTCTGAACATATTTACGGTAGACCAGGCTAAACTCTAGTGTTTGGCAGATGCGAATTCAATGTTTGTTTTGAGACAGGGTCTTGTTATATAGCCCAGACTGGCCTGGAACTCCCCATTTCCTGCCTCAGCCTCCCTGACGCTGGGATGCCAGGCATGCACCACCATGCCCAGCTCCTTAGGAGACCTAATGTGCTGCCAGGGAAGATGAAAGCAAGGAGTTGCAGAGCCATACACCAGCAATGCAATGAGGTAGGTTTCCAAGGAGGGCAGTCAGTGGTGCTTAGGACTCAGTGCACAGCTCAGCCTCATGGGGATCTCCTGGGACCAGGAGGAACTGAAGCAGTGGGGCAGGCCACGCCAAGGGTCTTCTGAAAAGGGTAACTAGACTCAGGGCTGCAGAAGTGGGAGGGACTTGCTGTTCCAGCTAGGACACTGAAGCCTTCTGTCACCATGCTCAGCTGTTGAGACAGGATCTCCCTCCATAGACCAGGATGGCCGTGAACTCTAAGCAAATTCTCCTGCCTCAGCCTCCCAAGTAGCTGGAACTATAAGGCACAGCGTCTGGTTTTACCTATCTACCTTCTATCAATCCATCTATCACTCTCTACATCCACCTATCTATCCAGCTATCCATGCATGTTAAGTACCTCAAGGATGCTAGGCAAAGACTCGACCTCCAGCCCTCTTGATAAAAGGTGTCTGCTACGCCCACCACCCAACATGGCCACCTGGCATAAGCAATCTTTGGGCATGACCACTCATTCACTGGTTCATGGAAATAGCATGTCAGACTCCAGCAGAGTAGACCATTGCTGGTACGTCGGCTTTAATTTCAAAAAAGGAGAAACTGATGCCAAGGGTTTGGATTGACAGCAGCCTGGTCGTGGGGGAGTAAAAATGAAGGGGCTCCCACATGGCACCCCTCCCGCCGGGATAGCTGGTCCCAATCTCAGTCTCTCTGGAGAGTAGAGCTGCCAAGCAGAACTGACAATGACAGCGAAACCCTACCCAGATGGCAGGGTGGCCCGTCTGTCACCATGGAATGCCTGTCTCAGTGGGGCCAGGTGCCCACGAGGGCAGCCCCGCTTGCTCCCGATGCCCTGGGTCTGCTGTTGGAAGTTAGACGGAATCACTTCATGGTATTTCAAATCTGGAAAAATAAAAAATCTCAGCTAGAAAGAATGTCCAATTTGGAGATGGGGGAGGATAAGAGTGGAGGCCATCTTGGTGCCAGAGGGTGCCCCATGACGGGTGGGTGATGAGTGGTGATGATTCTGGGGTCACTTGCCATGGGCATAGTGTCCCCTTCGTGCTCAAATGGGGCCTGCTGGACTGTGGACTCAGCTCAGCCTGTGGCCACGAGAGCTGCCCACACCTCTAGTTGCTGTACACAGGTTTCCTTAATATGTGCTTCCCTTTGGTTTACCAGGTAGAAAGAAGAGGGAGAAATGGTTTTTGTCACTGGTCCAAACTGAGAGGAGGTGAAAGTGGGCATGAGATTTGGCGAGCTCAGGGCACGAAGCTTGACAGGCCTGGGGACCACGGCTGGCTTGGCTCCCACAGTGGAGGACAAGGGCGTGCTGGCGGGGCTTTAACTTGCACAGGACCCAGGCTGGAGGCCACTGTGCCTCGACTCCATCTCTGTGATGCAGTGTGGTCCAGCTGGCCGATGCTCCAAGAAAAGTAGCAAATTCTTAACTCGTTCCATCTCCGAAGTTGAAAAAGATCAGACAGTTAGTAAAATAAACAATTTCTCAATTGCATTCGGGTGGCCATGCCCGGTGGCGGCAGCGGTGGTGGGGCAGTGGAGGTGGGGGCCCCAGCTCGGGAGGTGCGCTCGGGACAGGCACAGTCAGCTAGGCTGAGCCAGGCTCAGTGAGGCGTGGTCCTCACAGAAGAACACACCGGAAGAAGCTGCTCCTCTTCTGCTGGTCAGCTGTGATCTTCACTCCTTGGTTGCTTCCCTGGGGGCTGTTACCTTCCTGAAACCACGAAAGGAGAGGTTTTCTGAGGTTACTGTTGAGCATGGCACTGCATGCTGACAAGTCCCCCAGCTTCCCAGCCGGCCTCCCAGCCACTCATGTGGTCCAGCTACACGTCACTTTCCAAGTAACTGCCCCTCCCCCTCCTTTTCCAACCAACTATCCACCATCAAACCATCTACCTGGCCATCCATCTACCCATCCCTACTCCCACTCAAATCCTTTTACCCATCTATTTATTCCCCGTCTTCTCCATACTTCCTCCCCCCACCTCTGCCCACCCTCCATCTATCTACCCATCTATGTGAGTATCTATCACTGAGGCAGCTGAGGTGCGGAAAGACAGTGTCTTTTGGGGGTATGGAAGGTCTGTGTTCAAAGTCCCTCTGCTGGCCAGGCATGATGGTGCACAATTCCAGCACTCTGGAAGTAGGCTATAGGGGGACTGCTGTGAGTTCTGGGTCAGCCTGGGCTAGTGACAGCTTACCTTAACAAAAAAAAAAAAACAAACAAACAAACAAAAAAAAAGTTCCACTGCCCCTGTCCTCAAGTGTCTGGGTCCACTAGCTGCCAGAGACATAGGACCTAAACTCTCACCTTAGAATTTTTTTTGATATGTGTGCATGTGGTATATACAAGTGTGTGCAGATGTGGGTGCTCCATGAGCATGCGTGGAGGTCAGAGGATTTCAGGCATCCTCTTTTGTGTTTATTATTATTAATTCTTGGTTTTTCGAGGTAGGGTCTTGCTGTAGTCCAGGCTGACCTGGAATTCACTATGTAGTCTCAGGGTGGCCTTGAACTCACGGCACCAGGGCCACCACCTTGTGGGTCTGGCTTATGTGGGACCTGGGGAATTGAACCCGGGGCCTTAGGCACTGGAGGCAAGTGCCTTAACCGCTGAGCCATCTCTCCAGCCCCCATTCTAATCTTTCAGCTGAAAACCTATGAGTGTCTTCCCTTATCTTTTGAGAATACCCCAAATCTGTTACCCAGCATTCAGAGCCTCTGTGATTGTTCTCCTGCCAATACCAGGACATCAAAACCTCTAACTCCCTTTCTGTTTCTCTTAGGTGAACCCTGACTGCATTCAACATTGATCACTGAATGCTTAGGACATGCCCGAGGCTATCCTGAGCCTTGAGCTGGCAGTGGCAGGGGCGACAAATGGCTGTGGATGGGGACTCAGGTGTATCAGGAGAGAGGTCACAGCAGTGTGATTTCCCACCGTCGTACATCAAGTCAGAGAAAGGAGGCAGGCAAGAGGGGAGGTGACAGTGGGAGCTGCTCCCCCCCACCCATGAGGCAAATTCTTTCTGTACAGCCAGAGTGGCCTGGAGCTCACGATCCTCCCCAGCCTTCTGATGCTGGGGCGAGAGCAGGAATGTGCCACCATGGCCGGCGTGATCACTTGACTTTGCAAGCAGAGCTGTTTGGTGGCCAGCTTTGAGGATGGGGAGGCTGCACCATGAAGGACTCAGTGTCAAGGGACGGAGTCAGCCACCAGGGCCCTGTTGACACCTCCATTTCAGGTTGGTAAGGCCCCTTTGAGACTTCTGACTTCAGGAAGGGCAAGATGATGAATTTGGGTTGTTTAACCTGTTAAATTTATTTTAGCGGCAACAGGAGAGGCAAACATGCAAATGAATCCCAGGGAGTACAAAAACAAACAAACAAACCACTAAAAGGTAGTATGTCCATAGCAGGGAGGGTGATGGGGAAAGAGGAGGGTGACAAGGTGGGGCTGATGGTGGCAGGGGTCACAGGATGAGATCTAGGCAGCCTGGCATGGGTAGGTGTCTGCAGAGCATTCGAGAAAGCTCTCAAGATAAGACTCCTATAGAGAGCAGAACTGGCTGAATTGGTGCCCCAAACGCAGGTGTAGTAGACAGATGGGTCTATGTGCATGGGACTTTGATGCCACATGTGACCAAGCAGAGGCAGAGAAAGGAGAGAGGTAATGAGGGGTTTACTTGTAGTACTTTGAGCTTTGCCTCTTAAATGTCCTCCCAAGCCATGTGGTAAAGGCTCAGTCCTAGCTGGTGCTACTGGCAGGTGGTGGGAACTTTAGGAGGTAGAGCCTTAGTAGGAGGAAGTTAGGTCAGGGGGGCATATCTTTGAAGGGGACCCCAGCCCCTTCTCTCTCTGCTTCCTAGCAGCCACGAGGTGAACAACTGTACCCCACTACATATTCCTGTGTGATACTCTGATGCCACAGGCTAAAGCAATGGGCCAAGAGGCCATGGTCTGAAGCCTCTGAAACCGTAAGCATAAACAAACTTCTCCTTTAAAAAAAAAGTGTGTGTGTGTGCAATGTTCATTCTCAGGAACACTGTCCACCCTCTTGGAGAGAGTCTCTCATTGGACCTGGATCTCACCAATAGGAGACTGGCTGGTCAGTGAGCCCCACTCAGTGAAGCGAGCACTTTAGCCATTCAGCCATCTCCCTGGTCTCCAAGGCTTTCCTCTAGGTCAGATCTTTCATCGTGGTGGTAGTAAGCTAACTTACTTAGTAAGGTAGTTAGATGAGACAAAGGTATGTCAGAACTTCATTATGGGTGCTTTGAAAGGACCTGTGCCTCAGGAGGCTGAAGCAAGGAGTGTGAGTTTGAAGCCAGCCTGCGCTACACAAGGATAACCCTGTCTTGAAAAAAGAGGGAGGATTGGCAGATAGTTCAGGGGACCAAGTTTGATTTCCCAGAACTCTCATAAAATGCCTAGCAGGGTGGCTCACACCTATAATCCAGTTCTGGGAAGGTACAGACAGGATGATCCGGGCCTAGGAAGGTAAAATGCACTTACAGGGCTCAGTGGGTAAAAGCAGGTTAGAAAGACTGAGGACTCGGATTTTGACCACGTTACATTGAAAGAAAAATGTGTGTGAAATCTGTATGTTATATATATATATATATATATATATATGGTTAGTACCGGGTTTACAGGGATTGCTGCCTGTGGGTTTTCTTTTTTTTTGGGGGGGGGGGGCACACAATAGGAGAGAGCAGGTGGGAGGAACTTGTTGTTTTGAGACAGGGTCTCACTCTAGCCCCGGCTAAACTAGAACTCACTGGCCCTGAACTCCTGATTCTCCTACTTCAATCTGCCGAGTGCTGGAATTATTGTTTAAATGACCAAAGAGATGCTACTAAATCAGCTATGGCCTTACTGGTCAATTACACCACCTTGGGCAGAATGGGAAAACATGAGTGCTTTACACAGAATGCATACAGCTCGTAGGACACATATTATGTGCATTTTCCTGTGACCAGACCTGAAGGAGCCCTAAACAGAGTGCTTTGTGTAACTTGGCCAAAGACGCTTGGGCTGGGACTCGGGCTCAGGTGGGGTTCCATACTGAATGTCCCCAAGGTACAGTGAAGTGTTGAGACTTGGTCAAGAGAGTACTTTGTGCCAAGTGCTAGGGACCATGATACTGCGAACGTGATAAACAAATTAAGCCCAAAACAGGCTGGAGTGTGGCTCAGTGGTTCTACCCACAGCTCACAATAAAACAAAACACATGAAGCAAACCAGAAGGTGGATGGTGAGGCCTCCCAAAGGCTCCTTGGAGAGAACCCACGAACTCTGGGATGAGGCTTCTTGTGCTCAAGACTTGAGGGTTTGGAGCTGGGGAAGGTTATGGATCCTTTGAGCTTGCCAAGATGTTGGATATCAAACATAAGCACTGTGTGGGACATTCCATATACGGATTTGATCCGAGCCTTGGCCACATGGGAAGGCTCCCATTCCACATACTTAATGTTCACATCAAGAGTTAGTGGCAGCTGGGCGTGGTGGCTCAGCCTTTAATCCCAGCACTCAGGAGGCAGAGGTAGGAGGATCACCATGAGTTCAAGGCCACCCTGAGACTACATAGTGAATTCCAGGTGAGTGAGACCCTACCTTGAAAAACCAAAAAAAAAAAAAAAAAAGAGTTAGTGGAAGGTGGGGCCTTTGGGGAAGTGATTTGGATTAGCTGAGGTCCCGAGGACGGAACCTCATGAGAACAAGAGTGGCTGAGTTGGAGGGAGACACGAGCTGGCCGGTTGCTTGGTTTTACTAGCATGCCCTGGGCTATTAGGAAACAATGCGAAGGCCCTGGGCACATGCTGTCACAGAACATAGGAACTTCCTGGCCTCCAGAACCAGAAGCCAAATAAATTTTTACTTTTTTGAAACAGGTCTCAAATTTACAATTCTTTTGCCTCAGCCTCTTAGTGCTGGGATAGCAATAATAATATTTATTATTATTTATTATAATAATAATTATTATTATTTTGTTTTTTCGAGGTAGGGTCTCACTCTAGTCCAGGCTAACCTGGAATTTACTATGTAGTCTCAGGATGGCCTCAAACTCGTGGTGATCCTCTTACCTCTGCCTCCAGAGTGCTGGGATTAAAGGTGTACACCACCACAAAAACAAAATATTTGTAAAAACTGCTTACAAGTGGGATGGAAAGGGCTTCATGTCCCCTGCTAGTCCATGGTCTCAGCAGGCAGGCCTTTGTCTGCCTAGGTAGCAGAAACTGGTGTAGATACCTCAACTACACCTATGAGTTAAGCCCTCTGCCTCAGCAGGACTCTGCTGGTCCTGGCTGGGTCTTAAAAGGCTGGATTGGTTTGGCAGTGATATGCCAGTGTGGCTGAGGATGGCCGGATCCAACAGATACGTACACTGAGATGCAGGACGAGGAAGTACTCACCAATTTTTTGTCCATTTTTGCTTTGATATCCCTGGCGAGGGTGAAAAATGCCTACAGAAAGAGCATGCTGTTAGTATCTGAGTGCAAGTCCCCAAGCCTCTACTGTGTGCCCGGCACAGATGTGGAAGGACAGCAGGGAAGGGTAGGTCCTTTGCAGTCTTCATGGTCACTCTTGCTCCTGTCCCTACCCTCTCCACTCAGTCCTTCTGTCTACCATCAACCCTCCTTTTTGTTGTGTACTTTTTGGGGGATAGAGGCTTGCCACACAGGCCATCAAGGACACTGAGGCTCAAAGGGACAATGTGACTTGTCTGAAAGCACTGAATGGCTGACTTATCCAGAAGAGCCTAGAAGGAGCTGGAAAGAGTGCTGAGTTGTCTGTCTCTAGCTTTGTTCTGTCTGTCTGCATTAATCCCCACATTCCTTTTTTTGAGATGGTCTTATAGCCCAGGCTAGCCTCCAACGTGCTGTGAACCTGGGCCATCAGGCTTTGAAAATAAGTGCCTTTAACTGCTGACCCATTTCCCCAGGATGAACTTGAATTCTTGATCCTCTTGCCTCAGCTTTTTGAATGCTAGCATTACAGACATACCATCATGCCCAGCACCAAAGATCTGTTTTCAAAATATCACTAGAGCCACATGAGGGACTCCTGTGGGTCAGCTGCCAGGCTGGTGCCATCTCATGGACAGCAAGGGGACCCAGGCCCAGGCTCTGGCAGGGATCCTTAACTTGCTTCTCCAATGGGGCCCAGGGGTGAGTGAATCCAGACCTTGGCCTGGTACCTGGCCAGTGGGATCTGAGCCTCACTTTTTCTATCTGCCCAACTGTGCCAACAAACCTGACCTGCTGGAAAGCTATGAGAACTGTGTGTGTCCTAGGTGCCCAGCAGGGGTGGGAGCCCAAGGCTGGTCCTTACCATGGAACCTCCCATTGGATGTCCCCAGCTGGCCCCCCAGTCAGAGGGCAGCCTCCCAACAGCCCCAGGACTCACATTCTCCACATTGATATTGGCTTTTGCACTGGTCTCCATAAACTTGATCCCATAGTCGAGGGCCAGCTGTGAAGAAGGGGGACACACATGCATATCAGATGGTACACGAGAACCAAGGCAGGGCCAGAGGGTCTTTGTGGGGATTGGCATATCTGGTCCCTTGCAGTACCATGTGTGGGACCAGAGAAGAGGAGGGTGGCCTATGCCCACAGCACAGCTGTTTCTTGCTCTAGATGTGGCAGCCTCCATGCTGGGCCACGATGGGTTCTAGTGACATACAGCTGGAAGTGTGCATAGCCCAACACAAAGCCCTATGCTGGCCTTCAGCCCTGCCAGGCATGTCCTTGCTCCCCATTCCCATGACTTGTGTCCTACCACATCTCAGTTCCAGGCAAGCCAGGGTGACCCACTATCTTCTCATAAAGACTATGACGAGACTTTATGCTAGTGAGCACTGGAGTCCCCTGGGGCAGGCCTCTGTGGGGGGGGGGAGAGGTCCTGGCTGGCCCCCACACCTACCTTTTCTCCCCGCTCCTTAGACACTTGTCTCTTGTCATTCACATCACACTTGTTCCCGAGTATCATCTTTTCCACATCAGCAGAGGCGTGCTGGGGAGAGGGGTACATGGGGGTCAGGCTGATTGATTCCAAGTGCTTAGACCATGTTCCCAGCTGGCTGAAATCCTCTGTGACTATGGTAAACAGCTTCTTTCTTTTTTAACCTTTAAATTTTGGGTTTTTTTTTTTAACTTAAAAAATTATTTATATATTTGCAAGCGGGATGGGAGGGGTGGGCATGCCAGGGCCTCTTACCACTGCAGAAGAACTCCAGATGCAGGCTCCACTTTGTGTGTCTAAATTTACCTGGGTACTAGGAAATTGAACCTGGGCTATCAGGCTTTGCAAATAAGTGCCTTTAACTGTTGACCTATTTCCCCAGCTCTACCCTCCTTTTTAAATTTTTTATTGGCAACCCTCCCACCACCCTCTCTTTTTTGCCTCCTGAATCACCCCTTCACTGAATCACTTTCCAACTAGTCTCTCTTCTATTTTTAAAAAATTTATTTGAGAGAAAAAAAAAAAAAAGAAAGAGAGAAAGAGAGTGGGCATGCCACAGCCTCCTGCCACTGCAAATGAACTCTAACACATGTACCATTTTTTTTTTTTTTTTTAGAGAGAGAGCACCAGGGCCACCACCTTGTGGGTGTGGCTTATGTGGGTCCTGGGGAATTGAACCTGGGGCCTTAGGCACTGGAGGCAAGTGCCTTAACCGCTGAGCCATCTCTCCAGCCCACATGTACCATTTTGTGCATCTGGCTTTACATGGGGACTGGAGAACTGAACCCAGGTTGTTAGGGTTTTGCAAGAAAGCGTCTTTAACCACTGAACTATCTCTTTAGCTCCACACTCTTCTATTTTTTAAAAAAATATTTTTTATTTATTTGCAAGCAAATAAGTAAAAGACAGATGGAGAGAGAGAGACAGGGCGAGAGCATGGGTGCACCAGGGTCTCTAGCTGCTGTAAACGAGCTCCAGATGCATGCACCATTTTGTGCATCTTGCTTTCGGGTACTGGGAATCTAATTCAGGCTGTTAGGTTTGGCAGGCAAGCACCTTAATTGCTGAGCCATCTCTCCAGCCCCTCTCTTCTATTTTGACGTCATCATTTTTTCACCTACTATTTATTATGCAGGTCATGAGAGCCACAGCCACTCTGTGACAGTTAAACAGAAAGCACTCCTCTCCCTTTAGCTCTTACATTCTTTCTGCCACCTCTCCTGTAATGAATGGTCCCTGAGACAAACAGCTTCTTAGTGGGCTGAGTCCCCCAGGCTCCAGGGCTGAAGCTCCCAGAAGACAGCAAGGGTCAGATCTTACTGTCTTGCTTCCCAGCGCCTCTGCAGAGCCTTGGCTGCATCAGGAATCTTGCTCTGGTCTCTTCACTCTCCCCTATCTCTGGAAATGGGCTGTGCCCGAGGAGGCCAAAGCTTCCGGCTGCTGCCAACCCTGAGTACTTCACCATCCCATGGGCTTGGCTCAATTCTATCACTGAAATGACTCCTTCCCTCCTGGAGGTAACTGCTTCCTGAAGGAGGAGACATCAGAAAATAGTTCCATTCTCAATGAAACCCACTACCCTGCTCAGAATGCCCTCAAACCCTGTCATCAGCTTGCTGGCCTCTACAGGCTGCCAGGGAGGGAGGCCTGCGGCAGGGGTGCTGTCAGGAATGCCAGGGCCATCCAGGGGTCCTGGGAGGACAGAGAGTCCTTCCACAGTGACTTTATAGATGGGTAAAGTTCTTGGTGCCTGTGACCTGAAGCCCCACCTGCTTAGTCATCAAAGCCACAGGTGTGGCCTCCCATGAAGGTTGTGGGGTGAGGCCAGCACTTGGGGGAGTGGAAAGGCAACAGTGCCAATTGTGGCTGGAAGGCAGCCTGGTGGCCTCCTTGTCCCTTCATGGTTCAAGGTTTCCTGCTGTTTGGGGCATGGGTTCAGACAAGCTCATGAGTGGCTCTATAGCAGCTCAAAGTACAATGTGGCATGCTTTCACAACACTCCCTCCACATACAAGGGTCACCATGGTTCTAGAATCTTCTTTCTAAAAAGCACCAGGGCTGAAGAGATGGCTTAGTGGTTAAGGCATTTGCCAGCAACGTAGAAGGACCCAAGTTCGATTCCCCAGTGCCCATATAAAAAGCACCAAATGTTTATGGTGACTCATGCACAGACATGGCTGCAAGGTCAGTCACATGCCTGGGCCTATGGTGGTCTGGGGTTAATGGCAGTCATCTCTGGGTCTGGGGTGTGGCCTCCGGGAGCTGCAGCTTACCTCCTCAATGTTCCGAATCCAGTTCCGAATGTTGTCGAAGGACTTCTCGTTGGTAATATCGTAGACCAGCATGATGCCCTGAGCAGGGAGAGGCAGAAATGGGCTGAGGTAGGTGGTAGTGGTCACAGGCCTGCTGCCGCAGGAGGACAGTGCCCAGCACAGCCTGTGGGTGGTCATTTCCCCACACCTCCAGAGCCAGTCCCCAGCCCCTTTCCTATGGTTCTAGCACCAGCTTCCCCTTGGGGTTTACGCTCAGTCTTACCCCTCTTGGTAACAAAGGTGACCCCAGGCTAGACCATGCTAAATCTTTGCTTATAAGACTTGCTGGCTCCCCACACTGGCCTGAATGTGGACCCAACCCCCAATTGGCTTCCCACATTCAGCCAGCGCCTCCCTGGGTACTCTGGATCACATCCAAATATGCCAGGCCCGAGGCACATTCTGCCAATCCTCATAGGCTGGAGGGGTACCACTGTCCCCATGCTGCAGTGGAGACCTAGGCTGGAGGGTGTGGTCACATGAGAAAGTGAACAGCACTGGAGTCAGCACCCTGGGCAGCCTGACCCTGATGTACCTTCCAGTGAGACAGAGTAGGGACCTGCTCTGAGTGCACAGCTGAGTGGCCTCTTTGGGTTCCTAACAAATACGTGGAGACAGCTGAGAAGCAGTCTGGGTCCCAGGAGAGCTACAGGGCAGCCCCAGGCTGTGAAGAAGGGCAACCATCCCTGTCTACTCCAAGGGGGGACAGAAGCATGGGGAGAAGAGACCTTTGAGACAGAAACACAGGAGACAAGCAAAGTGGCTAATGCCTATAATCCTAGCACTTGAGAGGCTCAGGAAGATCTTGAGTTTGAGGCCAGCCTAGACTGCAGAGCAAGACCCTATCTCAACAAAACAAAGTAAAAGTCATCATCTTGGCACTGGTTGGGGACATGGTGCTGGAGACAGAGAACAAATCTGACCCTCTGCATGAACTCACACAGGCCCAGCCACACTGACCCTCATGTATGTATACCTGGGACCCGTGACCCTCACATTATGGTTGCAAGGTAGGGGCATGTGTCCACACATGCACTCAGGGTCATGGCCAAGACCCAGCAAGATACCAGGCTGAGACCCGGGGCCAGGGACTGGCATATTGTACAAGAGGGCGCTGGGGATGGGGCAGGGACCAGCTTGAGCACACTAAGCTCTCTCAGAGGGTAGAGTTTCCCCTGGGACTCTAAACACACTGAGGCCCCAAGCCACGACCACCACAGTAGTGAATTATAATGGGGCCACTAAAGTTTTGGTCCACACGATTGGGATTCAATTGTGTTCCAGATATTGTTTGCGGTGCTCTAAATAATGCCAGCCCACCATGAATGGCTCCCAAGCTCCTCCCAGGTCACCAAACACTAGGCATGTGCAAAGAGCAGGACATGGGCCTATGCCCTTAAAGGACAGGATATGCTATGGGAGGAGTAGGGGAGGATTGATACAGGACGTGCTAGGATTTCACAGCATACTGGCACACATTCCCATGCATTGTTCTTTTCCAACAGAGGAGACTGAGCTGAGTGCATAAACCAGAGTCTGGGGCAGGGCTAGGGATCTTCCTCCTTTCCTGTGTCCCTCAATACCCTACCCTGCACAATCTCACATGAACAGGACCTGTGCAAGGTAGGAGCCCACTCTTTCCTGCCGCCTCCTACATCTCAGCCAGGCCTGGCTCATCCTTGGAGAAGGTGGGTGGTAAATGCTTTGGGGATGACCAAGTAGTCTTTCTATCACGTCACTCAGCTGCAGGCCTGGGCAGCAGACAGATTAGCCCACAATCCTGACCAAGTCAGCTCCTGGAAGGCTTTCAAGGTTTTGGTAGCAAATTCCAGAGAGACTGACATGGGCCATGTGACCCTCTGAAGTGTTGGGGCATGCCTGATCTGATGTCAACTGTCTTCTCCTTAGAAGGCTGGCTTCCTGAGGATTCTTTCAATCCCAAAGGATGCGAGAGGGGGGAAGAAGAGGAAGGGGTAGAGGAGCAGGGTCTTATCCTAGCCCAGGCTGACCTGGAACTCTCTATAGTGCCAGGCTCACAGTATTGGATCTTCCCAATCCAGCCTCTCAAATGCTGGGTCTAAAGGTGTGCCATCACACCCAACTCCCCAAAAGATATTTCTACATTGTTCAAACCTTGCACTGCCTCTGAGGCCAGAAGGGATGATGTTTATGGGTAAACTGGGCAAGGTGCATGATCTCTTCCTAAAACCAGCTAGAAAGCCAGGTTGTCTAGGAACACAAGAACCCCCCCTCCCCCGACACTACCCAACACTTGGGAGACGGAGACAGGAGGTTGGTGAGTTTAAGGCTAGCCTGGGCTGTATATAAGAACCTGTCTCAATGAAACAAAACGAAACAGGAGCAACATACCGGTTTTGGTACAGCCACACATGACCCTTGTTTTAACTTGAAAGAAAAATGATAGAAACAAAACCCAGTTCATACCATGGCACCCCTGTAGTAGGCTGTTGTGATGGTCCGAAACCGCTCCTGACCAGCTGTGTCCCTAAACACAAGGATTAAGGATATTAGTGACATCTGAGAGACAATGGCTTTCTCCCAGGACTCGACCCCCACCCCTCTGTATAGACATGCTGCTCTCCCGTGACTGCACAAGGGGACTGTGGCGGCATCATCAGCTGAGGACCTTCCCCTCTCCCTCCTCTTCCAGCTGGGGATATGGCAGGGCCACAACTGCACCACATCTCCTCTAACATGTCTTTGCTTCTGGAAATTTCTCCTTGTGTTTCTCAGTCACAGAGGGACACAGCTAACTGATGCTGATGGCGAAAATCCAGAGCCTTGGCTGTTGGCAGGTGGCACGTTCCCATTGCTGCCCGGGTTCAGGTGACAGCAAACTCCTTCTCACTTGTATAAGAAACCTATAAGTCCCTGTAGCCTGGGGAGTTGGCACCTGGTTAAGATGCAGTCACGTACATCCCACTCCTGGCATGGAGGGTGTTCAGTGTGTGGTTTCTTTTTTCTTTTAGAGGTAGGGTCTCTCTCTATATATTGCCCAGGCTGACTTGGAACTCACTCTGTAGTCCCAGGTTAGTCTCAAACTCAGAACAATCCTCCTACCTCTGCCTCCCGAGTGCTGGAATTAAAGGCGTGCACAACCACACCTGCCTATTTTTTATTTCTTTGTGTGTATATATATGTGTGTGGTATGCATGTGGAAACCAGAAGCTGATGTTGGGTGTGTTTTTCCATCACTTTCTCCTGTGACTGAGCCAGGATCTCTTACTTGAGCCCAGAACTTACAGATTCAGTTAGGGACACGGATGGTTCTAGTAAGCCATCTTGTACTGGGCACCTTGTCTTCACTGAGACTACAGTGGGCCACCAAACCCACCTGGCATTTACATTTATATGGTGCTGGGGATTCCAATGTGGACCTCACACTTGTATGTCAGGTGCTATTTCTACTTCCCATGTGTGGTTTAAAGGTCCCCCTTCTGAGCTGGCTTGTCATCCCAGCACTTGGGAGGTTGAGGCAGGAGGATTGGGAATTCCAGGCCAATCTGGGCTACAGACTGAGATGCTGTCTTAAAATAAAAAAGGGACGGGATTTGGCTTGGTTTGGTGCACTTGCCTCATATGTGAGAGGCCCTAAGTTTCAGCCCTAGGATGGCAATGAAAGAAGGTAACCTTATGTACACAGCTATGCAATAGTGGCACCCAACACAGTTGGGTAACCAAGCCCACCACACTCTGATTGGCTAAGAGATCTGCTCAGTGGTAAGGAACCCATAGCTTGAACTGGGATCCAAGTCAAAATCCTATGGAAATTAAAAAAAAAAGAAAAAGAAAAAAAGAACATAAAACAAAAACTGAGCTAGAGTGAGACCCTACCTTGAAAAACAAAACAAAACAAAAATCTCATCCCATGGAGACCAAGAATCTGGATTCCAAGGAAACACTCCCACTAACCTTGGTCTAGAGGGGCTACACCAAATAAATCTCACTAACAATACTTATCCCATTTAACCTATGCTGACCACACTCTTCTTTGGAGAATCTGTTTTTATTTTTCAGAAGGAAATGAGAACCGAGGACAACCCAATTCTACCAAAAAGCCTAGAAATGATAGCTGACTCCCTGGCAGGAGATAAAGCACCCCTTGGTCATCAGCTAACACCCTGGTGAAACCACAGAGGAATTGGCGAGATGAGCAAGAGTGCTGCTTCCACAGCGAGCCTGACAACCTGCACCAGGGTGATGGAGACAGACACTGAGGATACTCAAAATGTACCAGAGCAGAAATCCAGAAGCTGCTGAGAGCTCAACACTATAGTAGACTTAAAATACACCCACCATGGCTCAGGGAATTTGTGGAGGAGGGGGTGGAAAGAATCTAAGAGCCAAGGTGGGTGGGAATATCCAGAGGCATGTCTCCTCCACCCTCCATACACAATGACCAACTGCTGCTCTCACAACCCCACGGTGCATGGCAGTAATACCACAGAGGAGGGCCCTCCGTGGAATGGGGGCAGGGAGGAGGAAAACTGACTGAGGGCTAATGGTGTTCTGAACACATTTAAGGTAGACCAGGCTAAACTGCAGTGTTTGGCAGATGTGAATTCAATGTTTCTTGGTACCAGCACATGATTTGTTCATACAAAGTTTCTACTTAATAGATAGTAACCTTGCCTGGGCCATGTCTTTTGTCCCTGATTTCCTCCCCATGGGCTCTATAAGGACTACACAGAAATGCCTATTACTTTGTCTCTCTCTCTCTCTCTCTCTCTCTCTCTCTCTGGCTTTCCTGTTCCCTGGTATGCATCCTCCATCCTCTTTACTCTCGGGCTATCTTGCTCTCCCCCTGATGCACAATCCCTCTTCTCTCTCCATCTCCTCCACTTCTCTCTCTCTCATCTCTTGCCAGTCTTTTTTTTTTTAAACAAATGCTAACAATTTATTTTTTTATTTATTCATTTTCAATCAGAGTGATACAGAAAGAGAGAGAGAGAGAGAGAGAGAGAGAGAGAGAGAGAGAGAGAGAGAGAGAGAGAGAGAGAGAGAGAGAGAGCACGCACCAGGGCCACCACCTTGTGGTTCTGGCTTATATGGGTACTGGGGAATTGAACCCAGGGGCCTTAGGCACTGGAGGCAAGTGCCTCAACCGCTGAGCCATCTCTCCAGCCCTCTTGCCAGAGTCTTAAGAATAAAAAATAATGCCTAGTGCTAGCTAACTCTCTGTTGTGCTGGGAAGGAACCCAGGGCCTTGCACATGCTTGTCAAGCCCCTGTTGCTGACCCATGCCTCCAGCCCTAAAGCTACCATTTAATTTTAGTTTTTCAGTGCTAAGTTGACCTGCTAACACTAAATGCAGAGGACATTTGTAGACATTTTATTCTTTTATTATTATTTTTTTAAAGTAGCGTCTTGCTCTAGCCCAGGCTGACCTAGCACTCACTCTAGTCCCAGGCTGGCCTTGAGCTCATGGCGATCCTCCTACCTCTGCCTCCTGAGTGCTGGGATTAAAGACCTGTGCCACCTTGCCCAGCTTTTTAATTTTTTTTTTTTGAGACCTTTTTTTCTTAATTGAGGCCCCAGTCTTTTGAGAAGAGTTCCAGTTCACTCACTCAGACTGATAATGGCAGAGATGGAAGGGAAGAGAAAGGGAAAGAGGCCTGGCTGGCTGGAACTATGCCACTTTGGACTTGGGCACAAAGGCTGTTGCCTGGCCACTGTGTTGGGAGGAGAGGAACTTCCGTGTGGCCAAGGACTCACTACCAAGCCCTGAAGACAGACAAGGATACACACCTTAATCCAGGGTCAAGGTCTGGAGGGCTGACCCCTGGCTGCAGAAGAGGGAACCATGAAGACATTCAATGCTGCTGGAAAGTGGGGTAATGGCTCACGCTGAGACTCAAGCCACATCTGCAGCAACTTCTAAGCCCTTCCCATGGTCCCACTCAGAGGAGCCTGGCTGCCAGGGCAACAGACCCCTTCTCTTTCCTTCCCTGAGTTGTGTGTGTGTGTGTGTGTGTGTGTGTGTGTGTGTGTGCGCTTTCATGTGCATGCACATGGAGGTCAGAGATTGATGTTGGGTGTCTTACTCAAATGCTTTCCACCTTTTAAAAATTTTTAAAGAAAATTTTTGGTTCTTTCGAGGTAGGGTTTCAGTCTAGCCCAGCCTGACCTGGCATTCACTCTCTAGTCCTAGGGTGGCCTTGAACTCATGGCCATCCTCCTCCTATCTTAGCCTCCCGAGTGCTTGGCCCACCTTACTGGGTCTCTCACGGAATCCAGAGCTCACTGACTAGGCAAATAAGCTAGCCAGCAAGCCTGAGGAATCCCGTTTCCATCTCCCTAATGCTGGGAGTGTAGGCAAGCAACACCATGCCTGGCTTTTACTTGGGTTCTAGGGATCTAAACTCAGGTCCTCATGCTTGCATGCCAAGCACTTTACATACTGAGCCATCTCCCCAGTCTAAGGGGGTGGGGGAGACAGAGCCTATGTAGCCCAAGCTTATCTGTAACTCCCTATGTATCCACAGATAGCCTTGAATTCCTGATTCTACTGCCTCCATGTCTCGAGTTCTGGGATTTCAGGTGTGTGCAATGTTGGGGACAGAACACAGGGCCTCACATATGCTACACAAACACTCTACCTACTGAACCACATCCTTAGCCCTGTTGTTTTTTTTTTTTTTTTTTTGCAAGTTGAGTGAGAGAGGGAAAGTAATGAGATGAGAGAGAATGGGTATGCCAGGGCTTCTAGCTCCTGATGCACGCACCACTTTGTGCACCTGGCTTTACATAGGTACTGGGAATGGACCTGGGATCGTTAGGCCATCAGGCTTTGTAAGCAAGTATCTTTAGCTTCTGAGCCATCTTCCCAGCCTAAGCTCTGTGTTTTTAAAACAGGGTCTCAATGTGTAGCTCTGGCTGGCCTTGAACTTGCTATCATCCTCCTGCCTCTGCCTCCCAAGGGCTGAGATGACAGGTGCCCACCACATACCTAATTTGAGCATACTCTTTCACAACTTCTGCCTATTCTGCTCGAGGCTGGTGATTTGAGCCACGATGAGTCTGTCCTACACGTGCTCTGAACTCAGCCTCCCTGCACAGTCGGCGGTATCCAAGCCGAGGCTGCTGATGGTAACTGGAGACTCCTGACTTCCCTAACTGTACCTGGCCTGGGAGATCACCTAGGGTCTGAGGAATGTAAGCATGCATGCCTGGGCCAGGTCTCAGCTTTATAGCACTTTGTGGGTTTCAAGTCTGCGTACCAGGAAGTGAGGCTTGGGCTTCTCCAGAGGAAGTGATAGCCGGTCTTCAAACATTTTTTTTTTAAAGGCAGGGTCTTCTGTACCCTAGGCTGGCCTCCAGCTCATTATACAGTAGAGGGGTAACCTTAAACTTCTGAATCTCTTACCTCTACCTCTTGAGTGCTGTGATTACATACTTGGTGCTGGGGATGGAATCGATGGCCTAGGTCAGCCTTTTATCCACTGATCCACAACCCCATCCCAAATCTTTTGGATGAGTTGATAGGCTCAGAAGGAAACTCCTGGCCAAATTCAGTGGCACAGGCACTTACAAGGCTGAAGCAGGACTGCAGCAAGTTTCAAGCTAGCTTGGGCTGTAGAGTGAGACCTTGTATAAGGAAACAAAAAACAGGAAATTTCCAGCCACAGTGTCTTGCTCAATGATAGACCCTGTAGCCTTCACTATCTCCTCGTGCAGTCTGCTTGCTCCAAGTTTAATAGTGGCCTAGGCCAAGCCCAGCTCACATCAGAACCATGATCTCACAAGGAGAAGTAGTTGTCTCCATAGTTGAGGACACAAATATTAGGATCCAGCAGCCAGAACGGCAAGGCTGCCAGGACCGTGAACCAAGAGAGAGCAGCTGTGGTCACAGGGAGTCTGAGTGGGGTGGTGCCAGCAAGCCTGGCTCCATACTGGCCTGGTGAAGGGGCCCGGAGGCAAATGGCACTTACCATATCTGAAGTTTAATCCTCTTGCCATCAAGCTCTATGGTCCTAATTTTAAAGTCAATTCCTGAAAGAGAAGGAAAAAGCAAAGGCATTAACGTCTGCCTGCTTCCCTAGCTGCATTGGAGTTAGGTGCTGCCAGTCTGAGCAGGTGACAGGCCACAGCTTATGGAGTGCCTGTTGGGCCTATGTGACCTCAGGATCATCCACTACCCCCACAGGTATGATGCATTTAGAAGTATTTTTCCATTTACAGAAGTGGAACCTGAGGTTTTAATGACAGGCGGGAGCTGCCTGAGGGAAGGGGTGAGGAATGGAAGTGGGTGGGCAAGGCTACTGTAACTCAGGTGTCTGAGCCTTGGCTGCCATCAGTAGATGCTGCCTTTCTTTCTAAGCCTCACACAGTGGGTCTCCCAGAGTCCTTTGCAGGATGTACCTGGTCCACCCATCCCATAATGCTCTGCGAAGCACATGGACCACAACCTTTCCTAGCTTTTATTCAGGCTGGCTTCAAACTTGGTATGTAGCTGAGGATGATCTTGAATTTTTGATCTTCCTATCTGAGTGCTGGCATAACAGGCATGCCCAGCTTGCTCAGAGGGTAACCGGTACTCATTTGCTTCTCAAAGGTCTATCCCAAGGTCACCTCCTAAGATGCTTTCCTGATGGTGTTACCTTCTCTCTTACCTAGTGTTTCAATCCCATGCTGGGTGACCTTGCACCAAAAGAAACACTCCCTACCAATACTCCTTAGCCAACTCCCTTCATATTCTTTCTGGTAGCCATGAATAATAGAGTCCTTGTCCTGTGTCAAAAATGTGGATGGGGACACCTGAGGCTGTCCTCTTGGCCTCCACACACATGTATATGCGTGCGCATACACACACACACACACACACACACACACACACACACACACACACGAACGAAACACCAGCTGTCTCGTGTTCCAAGGTCCTGCCCACCAGGGTCCTCTGTGTACCTGCAGCTCATGATCCACCACCTGTCTCTGGCCACACTGCCCATAGCTGCTTCCTGCATATCTTAAGCATCCATGGAACTTCTACACTTTCTCTTTTCTCTCTCTAGGAATGTTCTTTGCTTTCATAGCCACTAGGCTCCCTTTTCCTTTCATGCTGGTCCTTCTCGGAGCCATCTGATCATACCTCCTTCTCTTCACATACTGAATACAGTGGATACAGCCATCTCTGGTATCCAAGGGAGATAAGTTCCAGGACCCTCCATGATACCAAAATCCACTGACAGGAAGATCCCTTCTATACAACGGCATAGTGTTTGCATAAAGCCTGCACATACATCTTCCAAAGACTGCTTTTTCTTTGTGTGCCCCCATCCCCTAAAGTAAGGTTTTACTCCAGCCCAGGATGACCTGGAACTCACTCTGTAGCTCCTGGATGGCCTCAACTTACAGTGATCCTTAAAGGCATTTTTTTGTTTGTTTGGTTTTTTGAGACAGGGTCTCTCCCTGTTGTATAAACTTTTCCTAGGGAGATGTGAATAACCGGGAGTAAACGTTTGATCCTCTCAGATAGGGTATCAATGACAGACCAAAGCTAAGATGATTCTACCCAATCTGAACTTGGTGAATCAGTGAGCTTTTATGTGGCATTAGTTACAAAGCACAGTGAGGAACATCGGTTACCTCAATACAGGTGCACCAAAATGTCTATAGGTGCATAGATGGAGCCCCCTTCCATACTCTATATGCTCAAGCTCATGTAAAGGGAAGGGCAGCAGGGAGTGGCTGGAATCCAGATGCGGCCTCATGACCCTCCCCACGCACCCATCCATGATCAGGCTGATCTTGAGGGGGTCTTGAAGGTTACCACAGCTCAGTGATTAAAGTGGTAATGGCTGTTATACGTGGAGGACAGTGGTCCACAACACTGTAGCTCAGGTCAGCCTTGAACTTGTACTCAGTGTCCTGCCTCAGTGCTAGATTATGCATGAGCCACCAGGTTCTCTGTAGACTTTGAATCCTCTCTTGTTGAGGCATCGAAGGCAATGTACACACTGTGTGCAGTTGTTACACAGGGAGGAGTAACAGGAAACAAAGTCCACACATGCTCAGCACAGATGCAACTTCAAAGGGATTTTCCATTAGATGGTTAGGAAAAACTGTGGTACATATACACAATGGAGTATTATTCAGCCGTAAGGAACAAAAGCATGACATTTACAAGAAAATAGAAAGAACTGGAGATCATTATGTTATAATGAAATAAGCCAGACCCAGAAAGACAAATACAACATTTTTTCTCATACGCAGAATTTAGATCTAAATAAAAAAGGACATGAAACTAGATGGTGGACCACTTGGGGGAAGGGAAGCCAGTGGTGGGAAGTGAAGAATATCAAAGTGCTTTACATACGGGTACAAATGCTACAACAAACCTTTCATTTTATTATATTAATCTATATATAATTAATATATACTAACAAAATTAAAATTTAGTCAGGCATGGTGGCTCACTCCTATCATCCCAGGCCTTGGGAGGCTGGGTAGGAAGGTCAGGAGTTCGAGGCCAGTCTGGGCTATGAGAGACCCTGTAGCAACCAATAAGAACAAAAAGGGAGGTGGCTGGATGAATGGACAGAGAGCAACAGTGTCTACCGGTGCCACTTGGTTTACAAAGCCCTTCCACGAATGCCATTTGTCTTGCCAAAGCGATGAATGGGCCCCCAAGGAGGCAGTAGGGCCTGAGCCAGGCTGGTGAGAAGCGATGCCAGGGAGCCATGGGGCCAAGTTCACACCACAAATGATCGATGGGGCTTATGAGAATGGACCTTGGCAAAACAACTAGGCATTCTAGAAAATGAACAGCCACTCAATCCTGGATCTATAAAGAACTCTCGGAGGGGCTCTCTTGTGTCAACCCAGAATTACCTTTGTGTATTATTTCAGGACTCAGTGGTCTGGGAGGAACTACTGTCGAAACATCCCACACCCCCTGTCACTGAAGCCCAGTGACACACTACAGCCTAGCAGCATGGTTTGGCCCAAGAGTCCTGAATAGAGACCTCCTGGGTTTTATTAACACATCAAACTTAATTGAGAAGTGTAAGTTTTATGAGGCTTGAGAATTATGAGGCTTTAACTTCAAGGTCAAAGCAAATTAAATTTTCCTAGATGACCCAGGACTGCGGGAAGGCCTACAGAAATGGAAGAGAACACTAGGCTAGGAGGGAGGGATCCTGGGTTCCAGTCCCATCTCTACCTGACTAATGACCTTGACTGAGTCACACCTTACCTATGGAGTCTGATCTCCCTGGAGACCTGAAGTGCTACGTTAAAGAGCAGCTGGGGGCTGGGGAGATGGCTCAGTGGAAAAGTACTAGCTGCACAAGCATGAGGACTCCCCCAAACCCTGTTGAAACTGGGCGGTGTGGCGTGCACCTGTAATCCCAGCACCGGGGAGGTGGAGACAGGAGACTCCCAGGGCTTGCTGGCTGGCTCATCTAGCTAAATCAGTGAGCTCTTCAGTGCAAGACTGTCTCAAAAATAAGGTGGGAAGCGATTAAAGAAGACACCTGATGGGCTGGAGAGATGGCTCAGTGGTTAAGGCACTTGCCTCCAGTGCCTAAGGCCCCGGGTTCAATTCCCCAGGACTCACATAAGCCAGACCCACAAGGTGATGACCCTGGTGTGCTCTCTCTTTCGCTCTCTGTATCTCTCTGCTTGAAAATGAATAAATAAAATATTTAAAAAAAAGACACCTGATGCTGACCTCTGGCCTCCGCAAACACCTGCACACATGTGCTCCCACACAAAAATACACACAAACATGAACACAACATGTACATATGTGCACACACACACACAAACACACAGCTGGGCATGATGGTTCATGTCTATAGTCTCAACACTTAAGACAGAGAGCTCCATGGTTAAGTGCGCTTCCTGTGCAAGCACAAGGGCCTGAGGGGTACTGGCATCATTCAAGTTCAAACCTCTATGCTTTCACCACACACACACACACACACACACACACACACACACACACACACACACACAGAGCAAAAATAAATAAGTAAACAAACAAACAAATAAATGGGACTGGGGATGTGATTGTTGGTAGAACATTTGCCTCCCATGCACAAAGCCTTGGGTTTGATCCCTAGCACTAAACAAACCAGGTTTGGTGGTTCACACCTGTAATCCTAGCACTCAGGAAGACCAGGAGGTCAATGCCATCCACGGCTACATAGTGAGTTCAAGGCTGGCCTGTATACAAGATCCCGTTTTTTTAAAAAAAAAAGAAAGAAAAAAGGGCTGGAGAGATGGCTCAGTGGTTAAGGTGCTTGCTTGCAAAACCTAAGGACCTAGATTTGATTCCCCAGTACCCACGGAAAGCCAGATGCATGCATCTGGAGTTCGTTTGTGGCTAGAGACCCTGACACACCCATACTCTCTCTTTGTGTCTGTCTCTCTTCTCTCTGGGTATAAAGAAAGAAAAATAAGCCCTGAACTGATGCCATCTGTGTGTGTGCGGAGCAGGAAGTGTTTGAGGGGCTAGAGACCACAGGTCCAGGTTGAGAGCAAGCCATAGCTTGTGGCAAGTTAGTGCCACTCACTTCCTGGCTAGTTGGGACTGAAGCTGCCCCAAAGTTAGACTTTGGAATGGGAGAGCAGAGAAGGCTCAGAGCACCTGTGCCCAGTGGTGGGTGCTATCATCACAGGGCCCCTTCTGTTTCCTCTAGATGGCATTTGGCAGGATGACTCATTATATGGTTTTGACCCTCAACCACCTATGACATGGGCCAAGGCAGACCAAACTATTCCTGTTCTGAACAAAATGAGGGGCTGGGGCTGGAGAAACACCTCAGCAGTTAAGGTGCTTGCCTGCAAAGCCTAAGGACCAGGGTTCAATTCCCTGATACTCATGTAAAGCCAGATGCACAAAGTGGCACATGTGTCTGGAGTTTGTCTGCAGTGGCCGAGGCCCTGGTGTATCCATATTCTCTCTCTCTCTCTCTCTCTCTCTCTCTCTCTCTCTCTCTCTCTCTCTCTCTCTCTCTCAATATATATATCTCCTACATTTTCTCAATTTCTCTCTCTCTCATAGATAGATAATTAAATCCACAAAATGAGGGGCTGGAGAGACAGTTTAATTAGAACCTGAATTTAATCCATAGCACCCACATCAAATGCTGGGTGTTAACATTATGCACCTGTAATCCCAGCACTAGGAAGGCAGACGGGGGATCTCTGGGGCTAGTCTAGCCTACTTAGTGAGCTACCAACCAGTAAGGTACCCTATCTGAAAAAGATGGACAGTGTTCCTGTGAATGACATCTGATTGTCCCCTTGTCTCCACATGCACACACACACAGACACAGACACACATGTAACCATCCTGCCAGGAAGGAAGGCTCTAGAGACATTTGTTTAAAAAGAAAAGAAAAGAACACTTGCACCCTTCCCTTTGATATAAGACTATTTCAACAATGAACCTCAAGAAACTGGAATTTGCCCAGGAATCTCAATTGTGAGAAGGAAAAGGTCAGATCACCTTGCAGGAGCTACTGGAGCCCATGATGGGGAAGCCCTTTGACTGACACCGCCGAGCTATGCAGACCTTTGGCCTTCTATTTAAACCTGAACTGATTCACGCCAGGACCCTGAAAGATGGACGTGTGTGTGTGTGTGGAGCACCCACTGATCTCTCACCCCAATGTGGTCACATTGAATCAATATTTTTTCTGCTTTCCATTATTAATTTGGCTCTTTTAAATTGGCCTATTGAGGACTGGGTGACTGAGCCTGGTGTGTGTGTGTGTGTGTGCGCGCGTGCTGTCAGAGCAAGGCTCTGATTCTAACTCCAGTAACAGATACACATATAAACATGCACACATATGCATTAATAATAATAATAGTAATAATGTGGGATCATAGAGGGCTAGAGTGTTCAAGGGTGAACAGCACCTGGAATTCAGGAGTGATGAACTTCCTATCTAATTCCTTCTACTTGACACCTGATGATGTGTTAAGTGTTGTTTTACAAAATAGATCCTGAAGGAGGGCCAAGAAGGAATTAGTATACCACGTGGGGCCAGGGAGGTAGCATGACTTGGTTAACCTTACACAGAACCCATTCCCTAGGTTTTCTCAATGTGGGACAACATGGGCTTGGTGACCATTTCTCACCTCCAGCTCCTCAGCAGGGTCACACAGCTCCTGAGCCACCTTTTCACTGTGGGTCATGATTGTTTTTGTGGCTAGGAGAGAAGTTGGCTGCACTTCTGTGGATGTCAGAACTGAGACCTGACCAGCCCATTCTGTTCAACCACACTGTGGGCCCGCCCTGTGGGCAAAGCCTTTTTGTAAAGTGACAGGCAGTGTCCTGGGCTCGGTGATAGGGAAGCCAAGGCTGTCTGTGGCGGTGGCAGATTCTAGTTCCCTCCAGAACGCTTTTGATCTTGCATCCCCCCAGAGACAACAGGTCACAGGGTGGCTGTTGTCACTCATCATTGCCAGCACCATTTCTCAGGGAAAAAGAAGTCCTAGGAGAGGGGTTGGGGGCAGGATCAGGGAAAAGGTACAAAAGAGTAGGACTTGGAGTCCTGGCTCCAAGGGCATGCAAACCAGCTTGTCTCTGGATGAATTTTGGGGTCAGAGACACTTGGGGGTCAAATCTCATCCCTGCCACCTGCGGCTGTGACCTTCAGCGAGTGACACACCCTCCCCCAGTTTCAAATTCCTCTGAGAGACAGGCTTATAACAGCACCTGTGTGACAATGCACAGACCGAGCCTGGCAGTTCCCTAAGGTCAAATGTCACCGTTCCTGTCCCACGCCAACCTCCGCTCATTTTCCACCTCCGTAAGATGGGGAACTCCAAAAGAACAGTGTTGAGGGTTTGGTTTGCGAATACAGTGGGATGACAAGCTCCACGACCCCCGCCCAAGACTTGCATTCCCTCACGAGCTGGCTGAGAGTTGCAGCCTCAGTGTCCACATCTGCAGAATGGGCACCGGCGGCCGCACCCCGGCCTGGGAAGCCCGGCGTGGAGGTCGCGGCATCTGCTCGGCTCCGATCAGACCCCCGAATCCCTTTAGGAGCCCTCGGGCCGGGAGGCCGGGCAGATCCCTCCAGCCCAGCCCCTCGGCGGCGCGCCCGGCCCGGGCCTCCGGCGACCCCCGTCCCTCCCCGGCCCCGCTACCTATGGTGGAGATGAACGTGGAGTTGAAGGCGTCCTCGGAGAAGCGGAACAGGACACAGGTCTTCCCCACCCCCGAGTCCCCGATCAGCAGCAGCTTGAACAGGTAATCGTAGGTCTTCGCCATATTACACTCTCTCCCCGACGGGAAGTGCGGCCAGCGCCTCGCCACTGGTCGCTAGGCCCGTCCATCAGCACCGATCCCGCCCCCTATTGGCTCCCGGCCCACCGCGCGTCACCGCGGACGACGCCCGCCCCTCAGCCCCGCCTTTCCCGGGAGACCTGGGGAGAGACGCGAATCGGGCGCGGAGCCGGAAGCAGCTGGAGCGCGCCGCTCATTGGCTGAGGCTTGGAAGGGGACGGGTTTTGATTGGCTAGCAGTGAAGAGTCGGGGGGCTTCAAATGGGGACAGGCGCGAGGGCGTGGGCTCCAGAGGCCCCTCCTTCCCACCCACCCCCGCTCTGGAGCGGTCTAGCCCCGCCTCCAGACGGGAGGGGGGGCAGCAATTCCGCGCGCTGTCCGCTGGGGGGCGGGGCCCGTGCGAAGTGCGCAGGCGCAATGGGTAGGCCGTTGAGTCCAGCCGAAGGCGCACGCGCGCGGAGGTCCTCTAAGCCCCGCCCTCACGAGCCTGCGCAGCCGCAGTCAGCGCCGAGGTGAGAGCGGGAAGCGCCTACCTGGCTGTGGGCGCTTCCGGGTCAGGCCCGCTGGAAAGCACATGGCGTTGGTTGGAAGCGTGGAGCGGCCACGGGCCTCGCCGCGGAGCTCCTGGCTCCCCAGACCCCCGAGGTGACGGCTCCTTATTTTATGGTGAGAAAGCTCGAGGCCGTCCCAGGCTCCAGAGGGGGAAGTTCTTTTTATTTTGTTTTTAAAAATGCATACTTTGATATTTTTATTGCATCTTACACTAACAGAAACTTTAGTAGTATTTTATTAACGTTAATTTTCGACCTTTTGCTGTTGAATTTTTTTAGTTAAGGGTCTCACCGTAGCCCAGGCTGACCTGTAATTTACTATGTAGTCTCAGGGTGGCCTTGAACTCATGGTGATCCTCCTACCTCTGCCTCCTGAGGGCTAAGAATAGTTATGCACCACCACAAAAGTTTTTCGACATCTTAAATGTGTGTGTGTGTGTGTGTGTGTGTGTGTGTATATAATACATATATATAATATACTATAATTATTTTAATTTTTATTTGCACCTGTATGTGTGAGGCCACAGCAAACGAATGCCTGTCTGGTTTTATGTGGGTGGCTGGGGAGCTGAGCCCAGAGCCAGCAGGTTTTGCCAGCAAGCGCCCTTAACCACTGAACCATCTTCCCAACCCTTTTATAAATTACCTGTTTTTGCAGTGACATGGAAGGAACCCAGTCTTGTGCAAGCTAAGCAGGCACTCTGACCCTGAGACACACCCCAGCTCAGACCACCGCAGCAGTGGCTAAGATTCGATGACTGGTTTCCTGCTTCGAGATGGCCTGCTTTTAGGTCTTTCTGGAGCATCACTCAAAGGTCATGCTGGAGGCTGGCCTCTACCCACCTCGCCCGCCTTCCCCTTCATTCTATTTAGCCAGAGCTTCCATCACAGCCATTGCCCATTTTCTAGGCCTCAGTCTCTGTGGTAGGGTCTAGCCCAGGCTGACTTGGACTTCATATAGTATCCCCAGGCTGGCCTTGAACTCACGTGATCCATCTACCCTCCTAAAGTCATGCACCACCACGCCTGACTGGTAGTTAATACTCTTGACCTCCTCTGGAACTTTTTTCTTGGGACACTTCCAAGTCACCTCAGACTTTTCTGTGGATTCCTGTTGTTCCTCAGTTTGTCTGAGTTGTCACTCTTGGTCTTTCCTGTGGCTTATCTCTACAGTGATGATTCTGACTTCCTTATTCATTGCTCAGCATCCTTCTATGTTTAATGGCTTTCTGGTGACCTGCCCTTGGGTTTGTCAAAGGTACTTCAAGCTCAGCATGCTATTGAACTCCCATCTGTCTAGACTGTATTGCTATGAATTACCTTCTGAGTAAATGAAGTCCAAGTCACTTTTGACACTTCTCTTTGATCTTACATATCCTGGTTCTCCCCCCACCCCCTCTAGTCCAGGCTAACCTGGAATTCACTGTGTAGTCTCAGGGTGGCCTCCTACCTCTGCCTGGGATTAAAAGCATGGACCACCACACCCTGGTTCTTAAAGAGGTTCTCTTCTAATCCATTTCCATTACTACAGTCAGATCATCACACTTCTCCGTGATGACTTTCTCTGATTTACAGCCACACCCTGTGCTCATTCTGAAATGCTTGCCTCCAGTAACCATCCAGTCTCTCCGCAGGATAAAAAAATATATGATACCCTGGTCCTACCCTCTTTTCCTCCTACAGTCCATGAAATTGGGAATTCCTCAAGAGGGGAGTTAGCCAGTTAACAACCACTGAACACTTAAAAAAAAAATCCAGTCTCTGTCAAGACTGTAAGTCATCACTGTGGGGTAGTGGGAAAAATTTCAATTAGCACACACCTCAATAAACCTCACTGGCAACAATACTGCCATTGCAGTGTCAAAGCCAAACACTTATGTTAAATGCAGAGACAGATGAGGACAACAGTAGCCTAAGATTAGAATCTAACCCAATAGTGTGAGGGAGAAAAGGGGCACATAAAGAACTTGAGAAACAGCATGGACATTACCCGTACCTGCCATCTAAATTCATAGTACTAACACGGAATAGGAAAGAATTTTTTTTGGAGGGGGGGTTTCGAGGTAGGGTCTTGCTCTAGTCCAGGCTGACCTGGAATTCACAATGTAGTCTCAGGGTGGTCTTGAACTCACAGCCTACCACTGCCTCCCTCCCGAGTGCTGGGATTAAAGGTGTGCGCCACCACGCCCGGCTAGGAAGGAAATTTTTAATTGAGATTTTAACAAAATTGCTTACATGTTCCATTATTATTTTAAAGATTCATTTCTAGGGGCTCAGTGGGAGACAGCTCAGTGGGTCAAGTGCCAGCTGTAATCAAGAGCTCCTGAATTCATTTCTCTAGCACCCATGTAAAAGCTGGTGTGGTGGCACATGCCTGTAATCCCAGCACCAGCATTGGGGAGGCAGAGACAGGATCCCTGGAAGTTACTAGTCAGTCTAGCTGAATCTGTGAGCTCTAGGTTCAGTGAGAGACCCTGTCCCAGAATCAAGTGGACAGTGAGGAGGACACCCAACCTTGACCCGTGGCACATACACAAGCATGTACAAACATGAGCTCACAAACACATGCAGGGGAAAAATCACTTTCACTTCTCTTTTTAATTCCCTGCTTCCCCTCTCCAAGGTAAGATCTGGAAACAAGATACCAAAGCAATTCAGATAGTGAAATTGAAGTAGCTTAGACACACCTGCTCTTAAGTCCTTGCTGTCTAGTCATCTAAGTTGTACAATTGCTTCTTTCTGATGACTTATTTCATGGCAACCACTACCCTGGGTTATTAAAATATTTTTCTAAATTTGCCTTCCTGCCTGTAACCAACTCCTTCTGTCAGTCTAGTCCTTCCTGAAAAACGAAGGCTAAGTGGATTTTCCAAATATATTGTTTCCTTCCACTCTAGACCAAATTAGTTCAAGTTTTTATCACTATGGACTCAGCTTACTTTTTGGCCTTTCTACTGTATGCTTTATATGTGGAACACACAGAAAGTCTAACCAAAGAAGGTCTTATACCTTCCTAACACAGGCAATAGAAACCCTCCTCATTAAAATCCTACTCATTCCTCACAGCCCTCAGACAACTGGGAATGACATTGGACAGAACACTTTACTTACAGAGGCCAAATGCTCTTGTCTCAATTACGGAGATCAGTCTTCATATTATGAAGTCATGGTATATAGCAAATCAATAACATTTGCTAAATTCTTGGTACAGTTATTACAGTCTTCTCATCCCATTAATATTCGTTGAACATTCTAAAATCCACACAAATTGTAGTTTATGGGGCTGGAGAGACGGCTCAGTGGTCAAAGGCACTTGCTTGCAAAGCCTGCTGGTCCAGGTTCAATTCCCCATTAGCCACGTAAAGCCAGATGCACAAAGTGGCACAAGTGTCTGGAGTTCATTTGCAGTAGCAAGAAGCCCTGGCTCTTGAAAATAAAAATATTAAAAACAAATCCAAAAAACAAATAGTAGTTTATGTAAAAATTTATTTGACCAAAATGTAGAAAAAGTCATACTATTACATATGATACAGTTGCAAGAATCTAAAGAAGTGTGGGTTTTATTCCATTGCACAGTTTGCTAGTTTATCTCCCGGGTAGTGTGATGCTTAATAAATAGGAGTGAGGGGAGGGCAGGGGTTCAGATAAGCTAAAAGCAAGGGTGATTTTTAGGAGGAATTGTAAACTTGAGTTGGCCCCCACCCTGTTGGGGAACGTGGAATGTTTCAGCTCTGAGATGTTATCCAAGAAAGCAAAAATATAATAAAAGCCAAAATGTGCAGCGTCTGCGTAGAAAATACTCCATTATCCAGTTTAATCAGGAGTTGCTTGGTCTTTTATTAGCTAGATCCAGAAGTAATTAAAATCCTAGATAAATGAATTTTCAGTTTACCAGTCCCTAAACTAAGGTGATGAAGTTAAGCCAATTTCTTTCTGTACTGTTGCCAGAGACACTTGCTGCCTGATATTTGTTAATAAGGGGGAAAAAAAATCTGCTCAATTTACTGATGGCCAAGCAGCCTTTTGGATACGACTGACCCGATGATTAAACTCATTCCTGCTGAGTGAATGGCCTTACCTCAAAGCAGACACATCCTCAGAGGACAACAATAAAATGAAAGAAAAACATAGATGAGCATGAAGGCTCCATCCAGAAAACACTTGGGTAATTAATGATCATTTCTCAAGCATTCTCATGCTGACTGCACAGTGGAATGTGGAAAAGGCTCTGGCATGATTAGGTTAATCTAGCTGCGGTTTATGACTTCCCACAATAGCCCATTTTTATTTTTGCTCTGGATGGAAAATCCCCACCCATTTTCCTGTCATGGACCTTAGCCTCATCTCATTTCACCAATGGTGACCAGACAGGTTACATTCAAAATTTCAATCAACCCGTGACTAGATACCATAGCCAGTTTTTGGAAGTGCGGGGTTGACCATTTCCCAGGAATCAAATGCCCTCAGTGGGCTCAGCATGAATCACCCTGCCTATCTTAGGAATAAATGCAACTTAAGAGTAAAAATAGAGCTTTCGAAGCTGGTGCCATTTGAAAAGAAAAGGAAGGAATTAAATTTAAGTGGTGTTCAAAGCGTGTCTGATACAAAATATTTGGTCATAAATTCATTATTTGCTTGACATTTCCAGTAAAGCAAAGATGTAATAATAAAAGGAACATCTTACAAGAGAAGAGAAAGACATGGAGCTCTGAGTTGCTATTGGAACAAGACTCTTGTGTTCCTGGTTATATACAGTTAAGTTCATTTAGTGTCTGGTCCAGTGTCTGATGTAAGCCCACGTTCTCTTCTTTAGCCTGGGCAAGTTTTTCTGGTGAGGATTAAAAGGAGAGGGGAAAATGAATTAATAAGCATCTTACAAAGAGGAAACTAAAAGGTCTTCAAACCTCAAAACAGCCACAGTGAAAGTCATAACTTAGTATTTTATGTTTTAATTTTAGAGACCACATTGTAATAGGGACCATGAACCAAATATTTGAGTCAGGTTTATGAGACAAAATACCTCAGTTCAGTTTGCTGGTGGACACCTGTAATTCTCGTACCTGGGACATGAAGGTAGGAGGCTAGTAGTTCATTGCTATCCTTAGCTACATACTGAAGGCCAGTCTGGGCTACATGGGACCTTGTGATGGATGGATGATAGTGATGAGACTCAACTTAGGTGTGTCACAACCTCCAAAGCTCAGACACTACTGTGGATGTGCTTTGGGATGCTGTCTTCCAGACACTAAGTGGCCTATTCATGACCTTACGTTCTATTCATGACCTCACAGTGCCTATTTTACTTGCATAAGCCTCTAATGTTGGACCCATCAACATGTTATGGATGATGGCAGAGGGCCAAAAAAAAAAAAAAAAAAAGGAAAATGATATCAAAATATAGAAGAGGGAGTTCAGTGGAAAGGGATGGGACATAAGAAAGTAATGAGAGGGGATGATGATCAAAATACATTTGTGAAAGCCGAGCGTGGCGCACACCTTTAATCCCAGCACTCGGGAGGCAGAGGTAGGAGGATCACCATGAGTTGAAGGCCACCCTGAGACTACATAGTGAATTCCAGGTCAGCCTGGGCTAGAGCAAGACCCTACCTCAGGAAAACTGGAAAAAAAAAATAAATAAAACAAAAACAGGGGCTCTATTCTCTCTAGCCTTTCAATGGCAGGAGCTCTTTACTCTCTCTAAACCTTAAAAAGGCATGTACAGCTGTGCATAGCAAAGTATGAGAGAAAACTGAGTTGCAATGAGTGATGGCTGATAAAGGACCAGAGCAAGAGTCGTTAATTAAAATACCAGAAGAAAGCAGAATGCCTCATAAAGCATGATATGGTCAGCCTGGAAATTTCCAAAAAGGGGGAAAACAAAGCACAGCTGCAGGACTGCAGAGGATGGTGGCCTTCCCACTGCAACGGCCGAGTGTGTCATTTGACTAGGCCCTAAAGCAACCGCCCCACAGGACTCCATCAGAGACGGGACAGTGACCTGGACTGTCCTGTCAGATGGTATCTTGAGTGCTGGCTTCTCTACTCTCTTACATAATCTTCACAGCAACTGTGACCACACCTTTGTTTCACAGAAAAGCCAAGTGGCTTGCTCAGCACTGTGCAGCTCAAGTGGGATTCCAACCCAGATCTTCACTAGAAACCCTGGGCGGCTTTCTGGAGTCCTGGTATCTGTTTTGTTATCAGGTACAGGTGAAAGGTCTCCCCTGTAAAGTGTTCAGTCTCCTTGAAACTGTGACAACAAGGCCAAACTGAACTCCAGAACAGCAGTTCCCGGAGAGGACCCTTTGGTACTTAGAGTGATTGAATAGTTTTTTCAAAGGGCCGAGGCTATAAATATCTGGAAAAATCCTGGGGAAAAATAGAGCAAACAACAAAGAAAATACTCCACCTCCTATACTCTAATCTTTCCCAGGGCGTATGTAAGGCAGTGTGTGCATGGGCATGGTTTACGCAATAGTTTAGGGGGAATGGCAGATATGAGCAGGGAGAGGCTGGTGGTGGAAAGGTGTGGGGAGTTTAGGAGAGGAATTGTGGAGGAATGAAAATAGAGATAGACAAAGTTTCTCCGGTATGAAACCATAAGGTGAGGAGTAACAGAAACTGACCTAACTAGAGATTTCCATGTAGTCTTGGGCTCAGAGGACAGTAGTAGTCTGGGAGATGTGGCTTGGGCATCAAAATGTCAGTGTTTCAGGATAACTTGGGGTGAGAGTTATGATGATGAGATTCAGGGGAGAAAGGACTGTTGAAATATGAATTATCTTGCTTAAGCATGAACCAGGGTTACTGGTTATAGTTAATTAAGTATGATGGGAGATAAATGTTATTATTTCAGGTAACTTTGGAATTCAAGAAAACAACAACAAAACCCTAGCTCTCTGTGCCCCTCCCTTCCCTTCCTAGGCTACATACATCTGTCTGTCATTCTGCTTTGGCCTCTGAATACTGGGATTGTAGGCATGTGCCACCATGCCTAATCCCTTCTTTTTCTTTGCTATCACTTCAGTTTCAAGTTCCTTTGTTTCTTATCACTGGGATGAGTAATTAATTCTTTGTACAGTTTTTTAAGGAAATGGAGTAAATTCCACAGGTGAACGTCCTCCCAGGACTGGGAAGTGGATGACTGTTCCATGAACAATGAAGACATGACAGACCTGTCACATTATGGGGAACCTCATTCTCAGCGTGTAACTGAGAAGGCAAATCCAAGATACCACTGCTGCCCTTGGAAATCGTAGCCTGAGCCCCATTCAAGGGTACTCTCACTTTCCAAGCAAGCCTGCTGGTTCCTACAAGTTCTGCTGACTGCTACACTGCCTAGAAGTTTGGTGGGATGACTACTCGAAACAATTTCTGTTTAAGGAACAATTACTGGCATGAAAATGTAGCTAGCTAATGCCAAACTGGCTTTTGTTTTCATGTCTTCAGAAAAGAATCATGTGGGCATCATTTTTCTTTTTGTAATGAGCTCCTCATTTCTCTGTGTGAGAGAGAGACAGAGAGAGAGAGAGAGAGAGAGAGAGAGAGAGAGAGAGAGAGAGAGAGAGCCAACTGCCCACTCTTTGTCCCAGCCATGGTCAAAGGCATCCAGCTATGTCTCAAAGGTGGCAAGGAGAGAAAATGAATATGGCATAAAAATTGCCTATCTTTTTTATCTTAAATTTTTATTTGGGCTGAAGAGCTTTTTGTTTAAACATTTATTTATTTATTTGCTTGCAAGAAGAGAAAGAGAAAAAGGGCACAGTAAGGCCTCTAGCCACTGCAAACAAACTCCAGATACATGTGCCACTTTGTGCATCTGGCTTTACGTGGGTACTGGGGAATTGAACCCAGGTCCTTAGGCTTTGCAACAAACACCTTAACCACTGAGCTATCTCTCCAGCCCCAAAGACTGCCTTTCTTTATTTCAGTCACAGACATATCAGAAGGTCTGAAAGATCACACCAGGAAGGCAGGCCACTGGAGCTCCCAGAAGCCCACGGGCACACTGTAGGCACCAGACTGAGATGGCAGACTTTTCAGAACTGTTAGGATTGCACTCTCAAGAGAGAGGCCACACCGACCAGAGTATGGTCCAACTCTTCACTGAGAGCTTTGTACTTGAGCTGAGCATATAGCTCAACTATAGGGCTGAGGTCCCCGGGGAAGAGGCTTCAGAAGGAGAGGTACAGAACACAGGGACAGGATGGAATGCCACAGATGAGAAGAGGAATGAGAAGAGGAAAACAAAGCATGAACTAGGAGAAAGTTGTGTGCAAAACAAAGACCTATGGAGTGACTTCATAGTGTGGCCAGGGATTAGCCATAAAGAGCCTTCCAAAGAATGTTGACTAGACATGGACAGAACTGCTTCCCACCAACCACTGGGCCTCAGATTATGTTTCAGTGATGTCACTGGGTGTCACTGGGTCCAAAGGTTATCCCGTGGAATGGGGCATTTTGCCTTATATGGAAATTTCACTTCCCAAACCAAACAGGATCTGAAGAGTTTTGCACCCTCACAGGAATGCGTAGGCAGCCTGGAAGATTTCATTTCAACCCCAAGTTTCTGGAATTTCTGAGCTACATCATAAATATAGGGCAGAATTTTAAAACTGGAACACTTTAAGGAATGCTGACTCCATGGGGTCCCAACCAGACTTGGCAGGCTCGAGCCTTTACTCAGGTCTCTGCATTCTCTCTATTTCCCTTTTTGCATAGTGTACGTGATGAGCTTTGGTGGTAAAAATGCAAGGCATCTCTGGAAAATGAGCAAGCAGAATGATATTCTAAAGACTTCCTCACTCTGCACTTCACTTCCCTGAGGCAAACAAAGCCCCATCCAGTCCTCTCACAGCCCCCACACAACATGACAAACAGGTGGTGATTCCATACCTTCCAGGTCATCGATGGTCTTTTCCAGTTTTGAAACCGTCCTCTCTGCAAATTCAGCGCGCGTCTCAGCCTGGAGAAGAAGGGAGTTGGACACCACTGCCTCCAGATCAGCCCCAGGGAAGCTTGGAACTGGCCTGGGGCACCACACTCACCTCTTTCAGCTTGTCAGACAGAAGCTTGATTTCTTCTTCATATTTGTCCTCCTTCTCAGAATACTGTGGAAGAAACCAAAGTTTTTTTGTTTTGTTTTTCGAGGTAGGGTCTCGCTCTAGTCCAGGCTGACCTGGAATTCACTATGTAGTCTCAGGGTGGCCTTGAACTCACGATGATCCTCCTACCTCTGCCTCCCGAGTGCGCCACCACCCCAGCACTCAGGAGGACCAGGAGTTCAAGGCCAGCCTCAGTTGCATAGCAAGTTTGAGGCAGTTGCGGCTACATGAGACCCTGTCTCAAAAAAAAAAAAAAAGAAAAAGAAAAAGAAAAGAAAAGAAAAAGAAACAAAGAAGAAAAAGCCATAACTGGCAGCAGGTTCCCTTTGTTTGGGAGAACAGGATGCAGGCCTGTGAACATGCTTCTGACATGCCTATAATGCCGACAGCCTGGGCTACAAAGCAAGTTCCAGGCCAGAAAGGCAGACCCTGATTAAATAAATAAATCAGAACCTCCAAACTTATGGTCTAGCAAAGAAGCTATGCGGATAATTGGGTCATAGTGATAAATGTGATAGGGCTGAGGGCCTGGCACAGCAGCAGAACACCTGCTCTTAGTGTGGTCCTGTCTTATGACTGTTTTGGATATTAGAGTCAGTTTGGGTTGGAGATGTGGCTCAGTGGTTAAAGCACTTTGCCTCCAGTGCCTAAGGCCCCGGGTTCAATTCCCCAGTACCCACATACGCCAGACCCACAAGGTGGTGACCCTGGTGCTCTCTCTCTCTCTCTCTCTCTCTCTCTCTCTCTCTCTCTGCTTGAAATGAACAAATATTTTTTTTAAAAAGTCAGTTTGACCTCTATAAGGTATTTCTGGAGGAATCAGAGGGGCTTAGGTAGGAGCCAAATTTGGTGTTTAAATGGTTGGTGTGAACCTGTGATCTGTAGGCTGCGTGCAGCCATGGATAACCAGGACTGTGGCCCGACACAACATAATAAGCTGACTTAAAACATGACACTTTTAGTTTTGCCATTTTCTTTTGTAACTTGATTGTGTGGTTCTTGTAGATGACAGCAATGTCTTGTCACCATGTCAGAAAGTTGGACATGGGGGCTGGAGAGATGCTGGCTCAGCAGTTAGGTGTGCTTCCTGTGACACTGCTCCAGTTCAGAACTCCAGATCTCATGTAAACCAGCTGGGCATGACCACATGGGACCATAACCCCAGTTCCACAGGGAGCAGAGACCTAGAATGCCCTGCACCAATTCTAGAAACAGTAAAAAGACACTCCGGCTCAGAAACAAGACCAAGTGGAAGAGTGACAGAGCAGGACACCCAAAGCATATGGGCGCCACAAGGGCACATACATGTGCACACACCACACACACAAAAGTGTAGTCTGGAGAAGTGGCTCAATAGGTAGGTGCTAGTCTAGCACTGCATAGACTGGTGTGGTGGCACTTGCCTATAACCCCAGCATTCAACACCTGGGCTACATGAAATAACCGGCTCAAAAAAAAAAAAAAAAAAAAAAGCTGGGTGTGGTGGCGCACGACTTTAGTAGGAGGATTGCTGTGAGTTTGAGGTCAACTTGGGACTCCATAGTGAATTCCAGGTCAGCAAGACCCTAGCTCAAACAAACAAATAAAACCCCCCAAACAGCTGGACATGCCTACAAGTGGAGCTTTACCAGGTACTAATCCCACACTCCACCTCAATCCTCCCACGAGGTGGAGATCAAAGATGGCACTAAGACCCCATAGCAGAGAACCTAAAGCCTACTTCAGAATCTGGCTGCCAACTTCTATTAACAAATAGAAGCCAGATTCCTGATGCCTGGCATGAGCCGCAGTACCTTGGGCGAGGGAAAGAAAAAACCAAAATTTAACAAGTTCCCCTACCCACCTTTTCAGAAGCAGCCTCCAGTGATTTTAGGTTGTTAGTGACATTCTTAAGCTCTTCTTCAAGGTCGCCACATTTTCTGCAGGAAGACAAGGATCTGTGTGCTTCCCCATCCTTACAGCAGGTAGTTCCCTCATGGGAAGCTTTCAAAGGGGGGACCTGCTCTATGTAAGCCTTCTGAAGGAATATGGGGAAGAAAACGTTACTGGAGCTTTCTGAGATGTGATGGTGGGACCTGATTGAGAACTATCAGGCACAGGCAGGGTAAGAAAGCACTCCAAGCATTTGAAAAGCACTCCTGGGCTTCCGCCAGCGATGAGGTAACAGACTTATGAAATCTATGACTGATGGACGAGGCGGTCTCTGGAATGTGTGAGAATGAGATTGAAAGCAGGAGGTGGGAGACGGCGGTCAGAGGTCACACCTGACACTTGAGGAAACAAGCCTGGATCCTATTTGTGAAACCATGGCTCTCCCAGCACTGCAAGGCTCTGTGCAGCTGGGTCCCTCATCCAAGACCAAGGGGAAAGGTATTTTATTTGTTGGGACTTGTGGGATCCTTGCTGAGCCCCCACAGGATTGTGCCATGGTCTAACAATGACATCAGAAGCAGAACATGGATACACTTCAGGGACACCAGCCACAGTTTTGTTAAGAGCATATGGCCTGTCATCCCAGGAAAGCTGAGGCAGGAAGAACAGGAGTTCCAGGCCAGCCTGACTTTGCAATAGTAAAACCTCGTTTCGAAAAATAAACCTGAGCCGGGCATGGTGGTGCACACCTATAATCCCAGCACTTGAGAGGCAGAAGGATTCACTAAAGTTGGAAGCCAGTAACCTTGACAGGCCTGGAATTCCTTATATGTAGACCTTGTCTGAAAAAAAAACAACAGAAAACAACACAGCAACAGTGCCTGGCACTGTGGTGTACTCCTGTAATCCCAGCACTGAGGTGTCAGAGGCACAAGGATCATGAGTTCAAGGGCAGCCTAGGCTACATGAGATTCTGTCTCCAAAACCCAAAAAGCAAACAAAACAATGAATAGAAAGGCCATTAGCTTTGTCTGGGAAATTGAAGAGTCCTGGGTCTCTTAGCCTTAATCGTATTTCCCAATGTGTTGAAGGAAGAGAACACGTGGGCAGTAAGAACAAACAGTGGCCAACTCTCAGCCCTGGAAGCAAAGAGGAGGAATGAGCCATGAGCTCCTGATGCCCACTCACTAGAGCAGAGGTCCAGTGACAGCTAATCCCCAAGACACTTAGCTCTCCCTCCTCTGCCCCAGGAGCTTAGCCCAGCCCTGGTCAGTCCTGTTCGGCCACTTACAGCTCAGACACCTCCGCACGTTCCTCTGCTCTTTCCAGCTCACCCTCCAGGACGACCAACTTTCGAGCTACCTGGAGAGACAGAAGGGCCCCGCTGAGACCAGGCCTCCTGACCTGGACACCCTCCCATAAAGGTGCTGGTTTATTCTACTCAAATAGTTCTGGGGTCTGGAGAGAATCTAGGGAGATGGCTCAGTGGTTGAAGTGCTTGTAATGCAAGCATGAGGATCTGAGTTCTGATCCTCAGTCACCCAGGAAAACTGTGAAGTATAGTGACACATTCCTTCCAGTGTTAGGAAGGCAGGGACAGTGGAATCACTGGGGCTTGCTGGCCAGTCTAGTGGATTAGTGAACTCCAGGCCAACCAAAGAGTCTGCCTCAAAGAATAAGGTAGAAAGTGACTGAGGGTCTCCATAGACACATGCCTGAGCACACACATGCACACACACACACACACACACACACACACACACACACACGCATGCATGTGCAAAAAAAAAAATCCTCTCAGGCCCCATGAGTGAGGCATGAAGGGGAAACAAGAGTTGAACCCTGGAGGCAAGTCACAGAAGCCAGGTGTGGTATAAATCTGCACCCCTACATTTGGGAGGCTGGTGAGTTCCAAGACTGTCTTAAAAATAAAATAACAACAGCAGGCATTGTGGCTCACACCTCTAATAACGCTTGGGGAGCTGAGGCAGGAGGATGTCAAGAGGTCCAGGTCAAACCTGGCAAAATAGTGAGTTTCAGGCTAGCATGAGCTACAGTGTGAGCCAGGCTGGGTATCCAATGTTCAGTCTTTGCCAAACTGCCTCAACACAATCAGCTACAGAATAAAAGTGAGTGAGATGGGGGCCAGGGAGATTGCTCACTGGTTAAAGAGTTTGCTGCACAAACATGAGGGCCTGAGCTCAGATCCCAGCACCTATGTAAAGTGCAAGGCAAACCTATAATCCCAGCACTGGGAAGGAAAAGACAAGAGGATCCCTGGGATTCACTAGCTTATTAGCTGTTTCACTGAGCAATATGTTCAGTGAGAGGGACTAAGGTGGAGGGCCTGGGGAGATGGCTAAGTGGTTAAAGGAACTTGCTTGTAAAACCTGCTGGCCATGACTCAATTCCCCAGCAGTCATTTGATTGAAGCAACAAGACCCTGTTGCACACATACGCGCATGCATACACACACCTACACTTGCAAATAAATAAGCAAACCTAAAGATGGAGAATAATGTTAACCTGAGGTTTCCACATGCACACATAACCCAAATACTCCCCTGGGGAAAAAAAAGTGCTAAGTCAGCCAGGCAGTTTCCCCAGCAAGTTAGCCAAGTGGCCGCAGGACTTTGGCATCGAGCAAGATAAAGTATCCCAGCCAAGTGGCTGTCGCTGGAGAAACAGATGTTCACACAGAAGGAGAGCTGACCTAAGCAAGGACTTCCTTTCGGCGGCCCCCAACAGTCTTCCTATCGGCAGCTCCGTTTCCTCCTGCTTCCTGCGGCCTCCACCATCTGCCGGCCCCACTCACCTCCTCGTATTTGCGGTCAGCCTCCTCAGCGATGTGCTTGGCCTCTTTGAGCTGCATCTCCTGAATCTCCATCTTCTCCTCGTCCTTCATGGCGCGGTTTTCTATCACCTTCATTCCTCTGCAAGGGGCAAGAGGGACGTTAGAGCCAGGCGCTCACACACCTCCACCCTTCGTGGAGCCAGCACATTCCTCTATGCCCTTCCTTTTTCTTTCTTTCCTTTTTTTCTTTCTTTCTTTTTCTTTTTGGTTTTTGGAGGTAGGGTCTCACTCTAGCCCACATTTACATTTACCTGGGATTATTTACTCTGTAGTCTCAGGGTAGTCTCGAACTCACAGTAATCCTCCTACCTCTGTCTCCTGAGTGCTGGGATTTATAGGCCATGTGCTACCATGTCCAGCTGCACTTTCTTTCCTATAGATTTTTTTCTAGGTAGGGTCTCACTCTAGCCCAGACTGGCCTCAAACTCACAGTGATCCTCCTACCTCTGTCTCCATGCCTGGTCCTCTTTGGGATGAGACAGGGTCTTCTGTAGCTCAAGCTGGCCTCGAACTTGCTATATAGCTGAGGATGACCTTGAATTTCTAATCCTCCTATACTTCTACTTCCAAAGTGCTGGGACTATAGGAATGCACTACCAAGTCTGGTTTTTATGTGGTCCTGGGGATCAAACCCAGGACCTTGTGCACGCTAAGCAAGTACTCTACCAACTGAGTTATATCCCCAATCCTTTATTTTATTTTTTATTTTTTGGTAGCATTGGGGCTGGAGAAATGGCTCAGCAGGTAAGAATGCTTGTTACGCAAGAATGAGGAGGACCTGAGTGTGAGCCCCGGCACCTACATAAAAATCTGGGCATGGCTACACATGCCTAACCTTAATACTGAGTGGGGTGGAGAAAAGGAGGCTGGGGCTCCCTGGTCAGCCAGGCTAACTGAAAAACAGCTCCAGGTTCAGTGAGAGACTCTGTCTTAGGTAAATAAGGTGAAAGAAGGATACACTTGATGCCTTCTTCTGGCCTCTGCACATGGATGTATGGGCTCATGCATCTGTATACACATGTGCATGTCCCACACATACCACACAGGAAACAAAAAAGTCAGGTTCTTGCTGTGTAGTCCAGACTGGCCTCAAACTAACTATGTAGTCCAGGCTGGCTTTGAACTCTAGATCTTCCTGTCTCAAGCCTCCAGAGTGCTAACTCTGCCCAACTTTTCATCTTTACTAATCACCAGACACTTTCAAATACTTTAACTTTCACAAGTGCCCCACAATGTGGGTCCACATCCCCACTTTATAGATGCAGAAACCAAGGTACAGAGAGAGGTTCTAGAGCCAGTAAGTGGCACAACTATCATTTCAGATTCTTCTGAGCAACAAGGTGTGTCTGCACATCAGAAGCCACCATGCAGTGACCACAGAATGTGAGCAGCAGCAGTGGGAGCCAAGGGGCAGGCCCAGAAAGCTTTCTAGTATGGGTAACAATGATGTTAGGCTTATCCAAGGGTAAGACGAGAGTTGGAGAAGCCTGGTGTGATGGTATCTGCCTATTATTCCAGCATTTGGAGGGCTGAGGGTAGAAGATTGTGAATTAGACGCTAGCCTAGGCACTACAGTGAGACCTTGTCTCAACAAATAAACATAAACTACAAAAAACAACAAAAGCAAGCAGCTGGACTGGGGAAATGCTCAGTGAATAAAGCATTTGCCACTCAATCATGAATATTGAGGCCAGACCCCCCCCCAGAACAAATAAATTTCACATTCAGACTTGGGGTCCCATCTTTAAAGTAATCTTGCAAATATTCCAGAACCCAAAAAGTGAAATTTGAAGTATGTCTGCTCCCAAGTACTTTAGAGAAGGAATATCAAGTTGTACCAGTGAGGTGAGGGATGAGGAAGGCCTGGACCAAACTGGACACACCAGCAGCAAATCCACCTGCTTGGAATGAGTGTGGTTCTGGCCACACTGCTTGGGGTGGAATTCACAAGATCATGGGTCTCTGAGGAGGAGGCTGGTCCAGGACGACGGATTATCATGTGTCGGTCTTGCTACTTCCATCTGGGCTGTCACTGTCATTCTCAGCTAATGGTGAAGACACCCTCGCACGAGCAAGCTTGCAGAGACTTTATCCATAGAAGACCCCTTGTGACACCCAGGATATAGAAGTAATTTGTCCAAGGCCACTTGGAAAATGCCAGTGACAGGGAACGAGCCTAGAGCCTTCAGTTACGGGTGTAGAATTCTTTCTATTGAAGAAAGGGTCCCCAACAAGGGAGTCACCAAAGGCCTATGGCAATGTGATGCAAACAAGTTGTGGCCCTCCCAGGCTCACTGGGTCTGGCACAGGGAGGTCCTTGAAGTGAGGCATCTGGCCAGGCTGGTCTGACAAGCACAGGTCCCAAGAACCACCATCGACTCCTTTCTGGATCCTTCACATTCCCGATAGCTGCCCTCGGTTGTCACTCCTTCCCTCCATGAAGGGGACAGAGTGGAGCCTGCCAGAGGATGTTCCCAGCATCCTGGGTGTTCCATACGGAAAGACTCCCATGTGGGCAGCTTTGCAGAGTCAATCTCCAAGCCTCCCTAGTTCATTTTACTTGCACTTATTTGTGTGCACGTGTGTGTCTGTACAAGTGCGTGTGTATGGAGGCCACAGGCTGACCTCAGATACCAGCCTCAACCCACCTTATTATTTGAGACAGGGTCTCTCATTGAACCTAGAGACCCATTTGTCTAGACCAGCTGGCAGTGAGCCCTAGAGATCTTCCTGTCTACTATTGGATTACAAACACATGTGGCTTTTTTTTTTTTTTGAGGTAGTGTCTCGCTCTAGTCCAAGCTGACCTGGAATTCACTCTAGTCTCAGGCTGGCCTCGAACTCATGGCGATCCTCCTACCTCTGCCTCTGAGTGCTGGGATTAAAGGCGTGCACCACCACGCCTGGCTTTGATCTTTTTTTAAAATAAATACTTTTAAAACATTTTATTGGGCTGGAGAGATGGCTCAGCGGTTAAGGCACTTGCTTCCAGTGCCTAAGGCCCCGGGTTCAATTCCCCAGGACCCACATAAGCCAGATCCACAAGGTGGTGGCCCTGGTGCACTCTCTCACTCTCTCTCTCTTTCTCCTTGAAAATGAATAAATAAAATATTTTAAAAAGAAAAAAAAAGAATAGAAAAATTAAAAAAAAACATTTTATTCATTTTCAAGCAGAGATACAGAGAGAGAGAGAGAGAGAGAGAGAGAGAGAGAGAGAGAGAGAGAGAGAGAGCACCAGAGCCACCACTTATGGGTCTGGCTTATGTGGATACCGGGGAATTGAACCCAGGGCCTTAGGCACCAGAGGCAAGTGCCTTAACCACTGAGCCATCTCTCCAGCCCCGGCTTTGATATTATTATTATTTTTGTCACACCTGGCATTTTATATGGGTGCTGGGGATCTGAACTCAGGTCCTTGTTGAAGGGAAAATGCCACTCTCAGAGCCAGGGAAAATTGATTTCACAGGAACTTACCCAGGATAACACCTGGGAAAATGTTTTACATATCTGAAGAACCCTATTTCAGATAAAGCCCTCTTGAAAAGAGCTCTGCAGCCAGCCTAATCCACATTCATATGGTCCCCTTCTGTCCCTAGATAGACAGTCTCCCCAGGAGGCCCAAACCCAGGCAAACTTTATCTACTGTCTTTATAAAGAGCCTGCAGAGGGCTTTTGCTGGAACATGACTTCAGATATGGCTGTCCACTCTCTGCTAATGTCTCTGCTAAATAAAGGTAACCTTGTCTGAGCTCAGTCTGATTCTATCTTCTGCCTCAATTTTTCCAACAGTTGTGCTTGTGTGGCAAGCACTTTACTCACTGAGCCATCTCCCTAGTCCAGAAATCAATTTTTAAAAAGTTATTTATTTATTTGAGAGAGTGTGAAAGCGGCAGAGAGAGAATGGGCGTGCCAGGGCCTCTAGCCACTGCAAATGAGCTCCAGATGCATGTGCTACCTGGTGCATCTGGCTTTACGTGAGAACTAGGGAATTGAACCTCACCACTACGGGGGTCCTTAGGGTTTAGAGACAGCACCTTAACCACTGAGCTAACTCTCTAGCCCCTAAAATCAATTCTTTTGGTGTACAATGGAAAAACCATTACAGTAGAATGAATGGGAAGGCTGGTGAGACAATGGTAGAAATGCAACAATGCTGGGCTGGCTCCCACCATCGCCACATACTGAGTCCATTCACCACAGAGAGACGGGTACTTCTATGAACCACACAGTCTGCCCCCAGCCCTCTAAGACAAGACACACCAATGACCCCGCCCCAAACAACAACCGAATGCAATACAAATGCCACCAGAGTGACACTTTCAGCTGCAAGCACATCCCCAAATAGAGCTGTCGCCATCCAAGAGCCCAAAACTTGCCCAACACCAACCACTGGTAACCACCATCTATGCACGGCCCATGCCAGTTTACTTTCTCTTTGTCTGAGCTTTGACTGTCCCTCTAATAGGGCTGAGAGGCGTGCAGCTTCCAGAGGAAGCAGTACCCAGCACTAACACGATCACAGCCCCACACTTGCCCACTTTTGCTTTTTTCTGGATCCCATGAAGACAAGCCAGGGGTGGAGCAAGCCTGTCATCTCAGCACGTGGGAAGCTGAGGCAGGAGGATTGCTGGGAGTTCAAAGCCTGCCTGGGCTACATAGGGAGATCCTGTCTCAAAAAAAAAGAAATCAAAAAAGAGAAGTAAAAAAAATAAAATTTTTTTTAAAAAAAAGTAAAAAAAATTAAAAAAAAAAAGAGAAGTAAAGAAAAAACGGAGTGAGGGAAGGAAGGAAAGAGCATTTTTATGTAGGGTGTGAGAGTTTCGGCAGCACTGTCTCCTTACTTATTTACTTGGTGTATATGTGCTATAGTAGGTGCCTGTGTGGAGCACCCCATGGGCACGTGGAGGCCAGAGGAAGGTGTTGGGTGCCCTCCTTTATCACTTTCTGCCTTATTTCCTTGAGATGGGGTCTCTCCCTGAACCTCAAGCGGCTGACCAGAGAAACTCAGTGATCCTCTTCTCTCCGGACCAGAGTTTCAGGCATGAATGGCACCCAGCTTTTTACAGGGTGCTGGGAATTGAATTCAGGTCGCCATGTTTGCATAGCAAGTGCTCTTACTCACCAATTCATCTCCCCTTTTTGAGAAAAAGTCTCAAGTAGCCCAGGCCGGTCTGGAACTCGCTTTGCAGCCAAGGCTGCCCAAGACCTTCTGATCCTCTTCTTCCAGGCACCACCATGCCTGATTCCATCCCTCCATTCCCAGAAGCAGTGGGGGTGTCCCCAGGTCCAAAGCAGCCTCACCTCTCACTCTCATCTGCAGCCTTTTCAGCCTCCTCCAGTTTCTGCAGGGCGGTGGCTAGCCGCTCCTGTGCTCGGTCCAGCTCTTCCTCCACCAGCTGGATGCGCCGATTGAGAGCCGCCACATCTCCTTCAGCCTGGGGACATCAGAGAAGTAGTCAATTAAGAAGTGACATGCCTGGGCTGAAGAGATGGCTTAGCCGTTAAGGCGTTTGCCTGCAATGCAGAAGAACCTGAGTTCGATTCCCCAGTGCCCATGTAAAGCCAGACGCACAAGAGGGCGCATGTGTCTGGAGTTCATTTGCAGTGGCTGGAGGCCCTGTAGTGCCCATTCTCTCTGCCTCTCTCTGTCTCTCTCTCTCAAATAAATAAATATTAAAAAAAAAATGACATGCCAGCCAGCAGCCATAGGAGACCTCCTCCCCACCCTCATGCTTCCCCTCAGCTGACCCCATGCCCCTTTGGGCTGTATGGAATTCACACTCATGTGGATTTGAACTTGATTATTATTTTTTTAATTCTTGAGACAATATCTTGCCATTATGCCCAAGCTGGCTTTCAACTCCTTGACAAGGGTATTCCTGCCTCATCCTCCCCAGCAGTCAGCACTGCCAGTGTGTGCCATGGACCTAGTTTCTCTGGAGAACATATAAGTCTGGTCTTGTCTTTCTGAAAAATTCAGGGACCTGCTACTTAATAATAGATGACAGAAGAGAGACAAATAAGATAATAACAGCAACGATAAGGAGGGTGGGCATGGTCTTATCCCAGCATTTGGAAAGCTGAGGCAGGACAGTGAGTTGGGGCCAGCATTGGCTATAGAGCAAGACCCTGACTTTTTAAATTTTTATTTATTTATTTGTCTGTTTATCTATTTATTGATTTATAGAGAAGAGGCAGAGAGAGAAAAAGAGAGAATGGGCACACCAGGGCTTTCAGCCACTGCAAAAAAAAAAAAAAAAAAAAAAAAACTCCAGACATACCCACCACCTTGTGCACCTGGCTTTAAGTGGGTACTGGGGGATTGAGCTTGGGTCCGTCCTTCTGCTTTGCAAATGCCTTATCCACTAAACCGTCTCGTCTCTTCAGCCCAACCCTGTCTTTAAAAACAAACATGCGAAGAGAGGTAAGCACACCAAGAAATGAGGTGACCATGCTGGCCTTTCCGGCAACCAATATCAGGATACGATCCAATAAATTTTGCTCTGCAAATGAAACACACACTGACAGATGGTCCCAGGGCTCACTGTGACTCAGCTCACATGTCCCACACACAGTCTGCTCTCACATAGCTGAGCAGCAAAATAAATGTCTCAAATCAGAAGCCACCAATTAGCAAGTATGTAGGGACCAGTGCCATCAAAAGACCCTCCTTAATTAAACTTGGCCAAGAGATGATGGAACCAGAAAGTACGAGAAAGGAAAACACACTGAGCTACAGGCAGAAAAGAAACGTCTTCATGTTGTTAGCTTTTTGGTTGTTGCCTTTTATGGGGGGCAGGGTGGGGTGGTGGTGCTGCTGGGGATGGAACCAGAGCTCCATATGCTCAGCAAGCAGTCTTTCTGGGATAGATAGCACTGCAGCCCTTTGGCCTATAAGGAAGGAAGTGGAGAGTGTATAACAGCAGGAACTCTGGGGTCAGGATCCCAGCTTTGTCACCGGTAGCCATGTGGCCCGAGGCAAGTTGCATCACCTCTTTTTCCTAAAGCCTGACCACTTCATATGACTGAGGGCTGTGCCCAAGGGTAAGGCATGGCTTGTCCCTACCCTGTGGGAAGGAGGGAAGAGGAGTAGCTCTTCTTGCTAAGGCTTTGTCCAGTTTCACTGCTGAGGACACCCAAAGACTTTGTTCAATGCATCTGTCCTGGGTCCTGCAGGTGTTGGGGGCCATGCCATTTCCCCAGGGATGGCCACATGGGAGAATTGACTCAAATGGGACTCAACTGGTAGGACATAGTGACATACAACTGTGATCCCAGCACAAAGGAGGCAGAGCCAGGAAGGACCCAGAGTTCCAGGCCAGCCTGGGTTACATGGGGAGATCTATGTCACAAAAAAAAGGTGGGGAAATGGGGTTCAACTAAAGGACGTGAAGGGGCAGAAAAGTCAGGCTATCTTCTTTCTTTCATGACAAAGACTCTGAAATGGGGAAAAAATTAGTGGGGCCAGGCGTGGTGGCCCTCGCCTTTAATCCCAGCACTCGGGAGGCAGAGGTAGGAGGATCACCATGAGTTCAAGGCCACCCTGAGACTCCATAGTGAATTCCAGGTCAGCCTGGGCTAGAGCGAGACCCTACCTCGAAAAACCAAATAAATAAATAAATTAGTGGGTACCACCGCTATCCCCACGTCCAGTTTATACAGCAGACAAGGCTAAGCTGCCTATAAAACGGAAAAATCAGGAGGCCTCTCATCTCCTAGAAGCAGAGGGGACACCCATCCCCATAAGTTTTTTTCTGAACTCCTGGGCTCCATCTATCTTCCGCTGGGACTGTAGGCACACATCACCACACCCAGCCCCGGAATTGGACTTGCACAATCCCATGGAGCCTCTTTATTTAAGACTTGTCTCAAAAGGACAAAGCCAGCAGTCCCTGATGGACAAAAACCTGAATCCTTGGTAGCTATGCTCCAGGTAGACTTTTTTTTTCTGGAATGGGAAGAGCTCTGAGCTGTTTGCATACATGTACAAATAGCACATACATATAGAATTTTGAAAAACTGCTAGTCATTCTGGGCTCCACCCCTTCCTGCAATCAAAGCCTTCCACATGCTACAAAGGGAATTCCCTTATAAGGTAAAAGAGGCTTGCTAGATACTTACTTGTGGCCAAAGAACAGGAAGATGTCGGGTTAATCACACAAAAATCTAAATGAAACCAGCTGTTGGGACACAGGCCCAGAAGTCTGCCACAGGCTGTCTGTTGGCTCTCTATCTGACTCGGGGATTTTTTTTTTTTCCTGCCCCTTCTGGTCTCAGCATCTCTGGCCTGGAATCAACTTCAGGCATCCCTTCTTCAAACCAAACGTTTTGTGAGCTTTCAAAGAAGTCTGGAACTTTCCAAAAGCATCCTCCCTCCTCCCCTTGGGCTGTCCGATTCCTGGCGTGGCTGAACACCGAGGGCCATTTAGGAGTAAAATTGTCCTCCAAAGAGACGCCTGGGGTGCGACCAGAGGTTAGGTGTGTGAAAGAGGCCAGACTGGCTACTGTTTGGGCTTCCACGGGCCAAAGCAGTTCTTACGGGATTAACCACTGCATCCAGGCCACCGCTGAAGCCAAAGTCGCCTAGGGAGAAAGCTGTCAGTCTACCCTGCAAATCCACCTGGCTTGGCAGCTTTTGGGGCCTTCACCCCGAGTCTCAACACTCCAGCTTCCGGGAACCCTGAGCTTCCACCGCCACACACCCCTATTTCTGCCCATAAACCTCCGTGGATGGCCGCTCCCCAGTCCTGCTCCCTTTCTGAGCGCTCCGGAAACTCCTGGAATGCGAATCGCACTTCAGTCGTCTGCCCTCTCCCGAGTACTTTCGGGAGAGAAACACGGATTGAGCACCTACTGTATACCTAAACTGTGATTAGGACCCACATCAGTCTCAGCCCCAGACCTTGCCACCATTGGTCCCGGGGAAGAGAAGGACGTAGGGAAAGCTCCCTCCTCTTTTAGAGTGACTATCCAGCTATGGCGCACAGTAGGTCTCCAATAGTGGCGGCTGGAGGGCCCCCAGGGAACATTCCAGCGGTTAGGGGAGGAAGGCGGGAATCCTGCAGCAGAGCCCAGGGTCTCTTAGAGACCAGCTGCAGAGAGCGAGAGGCAGGCGACTGGGGGTGCACTTCCGTCCCCCACCTGGGGCAGACACGTCGCCGCCGCCGCTCCCCTGGAACGGCTGCGAAAGTTCGGCTGGAGCCGGGAAGCCGCGGAAGGGACGACAGAGCGGCGCCCGCACCCCACGTCCGAGGCCTGCGGCGGCAGCTCCAACCCCAAGACAATGGCAGCTCGACACGTCCCCTCCCTCCCCGCCCCCAGCGCCGGTCGCGGGTCCTCTCGGCCCGGGCCATGCAGCCCCCTCCTCCCACCTCGGCACTCGGGGATCGCGCCCCGTGCCCCATCCCCCGATCTCCCGCTCGGCCGGCGCCGCCCGACCAGGACGCAGCGCGCCCTCGGGGGTCCCGGGCGGGAGGCGAGCGCGGGAAGCGGGTGGAGAAAGGAGGGCGCGCGGGCCCGGATCGCGAGTGGCCCGGGCGGGGAGCGGGTGGAGAAAGGAGGGCGCGCGGGGCCAGATCGCGAGTGGCCCGGGCGGGGAGCGGGTGGAGAAAGGTGGGCGCGAGGGGCCCGGGCGGGGAGCGGGAGGGCCGGGCGCGCGGGGCCGGGAGCGGGTGGAGAAAGGAGGGCGCGTGGGGCCAGATCGCGGGTGGCGGGGAGCGGGACGGCCGGGCGCGCGGCGCCGGATCGCGGGCGGCCGGGGCCCGGGGAGGGAGCGCGGGCCTGGGTGGGGCGCTCACTTTCTCGCGCCGCTCGCGCTCTCCGTCTAGCTCGCGCTGCAGGCCCTGCGCGCGGTCCTCCGCCTCGTCCGCCTGCTGCTGCAGGGCCTGGATCTTGCGCTTCACCGCCTCCAGGGTGAGGCCAGCCATGGCGCGGGGCGCACGCGGCAGGAGGCTCGGCTCAGCTCGGTTCGGCCGGGCTCCGGCGACGACAGAGCTGCAGCGGCCGCGCCCCGGGCCCCGAGCCTTGGCCACGCCGGAGCCGCCCCCGCCTCTCCCCGCCCCCCGGCCCCGCTGCCGTCGAGGCCGATGAGGTCACCCGGACGTAAGCACCGCTGGGGGAGGGCCTGACGTCGGCACCGCTGGCCACGGCCGCTGGAAAGTGCCCCTTTTCTGGACTTATTTGGAGAAAGCGCCGGGAGGCGCCGCCTTCTCCCACGCTCCTCTTCCTCCCGCGCGGCCCGCCCGCCCGCCCGGTCCGGCCGGCCCCGCCGCGGGCGCCAGCAGGAGCGCGCTTACGTCGGAGGCTCTTTTCTCGGTCAGCTCCAGCTTCTCCTGCGCGTCCTTCAGGTCCTCCGAGCACTTGTCCAGTTCATCCTCCGTCCCTTTCAGTTTTTTCTGGAGGTGCGTCAGTTCGTCCTCCACCTGGAAACACACACACGGAGGGGAGACGCGTCAACACGGGGAACATCCCCGACGTGCAAGAGTGACCCCTGTATTCACAAAAGACCCTTCCACACTAAAGTTTCTCAGCCTCAGTTAACTCATCCGTTAAATTGCAGCCAGACAGTGATGGTGCACACCTGTTATCCCAGCACTTGGCAGGTCATGGCAGGGGGAATCAGGAGTTTGACGCCAGCCTTGGCTACATAGTGTAAAGGCCAGCCTGGGCTACATGAGGCTCTGTCTCAAAACAATACAAATAGCAGTAAGTATGCACCACTGAATAGGTATTACCTACTGGTAGGGGTTTCCAGAGACTAGCTGCTGTGACCCCATACTCTAGGGGATTTACCCCTCAGTTTGCAGAAATGCTGCAGATGCAGTTTTGCATTCTAATGTTAGGGGTACAGCTTCCTGGAGATCATGGGTTGAACAAAGGGGAGCCTCAGTCTCTGAACCTGAGAACTCCTCCTCACCTCATCCTACCTTCCTCTTACCGTGCTTCACCTTGACAGCCAGAGAAACTTTCTGATGAGTATGCCTGTCCTTGTCCCTGTCTAGAACCTGCCTTGGCTCCTCATTGTCCAATGTGTGCGTCTCAAGACTGCCTCACCAAAGTACTGTGAAGAGCTCCACTGTTGGGCTTTGCAGACTTCACTGAAAGAGACTAACCTTCTCCCCGCCCAAAGCCCACTTTTTTTGTAGGTTCAGCTTAAATCTTCCATTTTTGTGTCTTTGATGTTTGTTGCAATTAAAATGTCCTTTGGGGCTGGAGGGGGAGATGGCTCCATTGGTGAAGTGCTTGCATGTGTAAAAGGCCAGAGATGGTGACACATGCCTGTGATTCCAGCACTGGGGAAGTGGGGCTTGCTAGCTAGTTAGTTTGAATCAGTGAGTCCCAGGGTCAGTGAGAGATCCTGGCTCTCAGAGAATGACTGAGGACGACTCCTTCCGACATAGGCCCCTGGCATGCACACACACCCACACATGCATGCATATACACGCGTACCACACGTGCACACACAAAATGTTCCTTAACCTTCCCCAAAATTTAGTCCTATTTGTCTTAAGGGTCTACCCTCCACTTCCAGTTTGAGGAGCTCAGCTCTGTGGGGTAAAAGCTATAGATTTCACCTCTCCTCACACCTGCCATGTCTATCCCAGTCAGCTCAAGACACCCACAAGACACTGCTCTCCCCTTGGGGTTGCCACATATTACTGTATTGATCTATTTCTGCCTCCTGTGGTTTCAGCCCTAATCTTAACCATGGTTGGAGCAAGCAGTGCCCACCGGCCCTGGCTTCAATGTCCTACTGGAGGCTCAGAGAGGTAGACTGACTTTTCCTAGGTTAACCGAGCATAGGATTAGAACCTAGCTCTTCTGAACATAGACCTATCAAAGACTATATGTTTGCCTTCCTCCACCCCAAGATCATGTTGAAACTCAGATGGAGATGAGGGTCTTTGGGAAGTGGTGAAGGTTAGGTGAGGTTGTGAGTAGGAAATATGCTTTTATGGCTATAAGAGTCACCCATGGTGAGCGCCCTCTTGCCAAGTCTGTTTTCTCTATTTTTATTTGTATGGTGCTGGGGATGGGAACCCAGGCACTTGGGCATGTTAGCAAGCACTGAACCACTGAGCTACATTCCCAGGCCTGTTTCTACCTTTTGTTTTGAGACAGGGTCTCACCAAGTAGTCTAGACTGGCCTTGAACTTTGCAGCCCAGGCTGGCTTCAAACTCAAGATCTTCCTGACTCAGCCTCTGGAGCAACTGGGATGACAGGCATACACCACCTCACCTGGCCTCTTTTTTTTTCTTCCTAAAGTAGGTATGTTAAGAAAGCTACTGTGTTCAGGGCTCCTAGACCAAGCTCATCCCCAAGATAAGTGCAAAGTGCCTTCCTCAGTGCTCTGAGCATGCACACCGTCTTGGTCACTATAGGGCCCCTACCCCAGGCTTGCCTTTTGTGAGTCTGCAGTGTCTTGCTGCCGAGGGATGAACTCAAGTATCTGAGGCATCCTAAACTCATCACAGCAGAAAGCAGGCTGGGCCAGGCTGCTTGACGTCCCTAGGGTCACCCTGAACATGTTCATAGCCATCAGGATATGATGGGGCCCAAGCTGGCTTTGGTAGTAACAGCCCAAATTCAGGGTCTACAGGGCCTGACCTCAACCCCCAGGTGGGGAGCCTGAACATCTGATTCCCACCCTAGCTGTGTCACTTCTGTCCCCTTCTCTGACTTCAACTTCACCACCTGCAGAATGAAAATCCTGACCTGTGGTCTCTGAGTGCCCTGGTAGCTGTTTTTGACTGAGAAAAAGAGTTCCTTTTCTTACATATCAGCCAGGCTTCCCTCTAGATCTGTGGACTGGAGCATTACTGGACATCTATTTTGTCCTCAGCATGGGGCTCTCTTAGAGATTAAATGGCAGATTTTTTTTTTGTCTTTCTGTATTTGTGTGCATGCATGTGGAGACCAGAAGATAACTTCAGTGTCATCCCAGGAATGCTATCCACCTCTCTGGAGACTGGGTCTTTTTGAGACAGTGGCATGGAGCTCACTGATTAAGCTAAACTGGCCCCAGGGATCCTTCTTCCCAGCACTGAGATTACAGGCATGCATGCAGGCAGGCATGGCTTTTTCATGTGGGTTCTGGAGATCCGAACCCAGGTTCTCATGCTTGTGTGGTAAGCCATCTCCCCAGCCCCCAAACAACATTGGGTTTATGGAGTGTAAACATGGCGCTGAGGGTCATGTAGCCCAGGGTGATATTGAACTAATCTTTACTTACCCAGTGCTGGGTTATAGGCATATGTCCCCATGTCCAGTTTATGCAGTGCTGGGAATGCATGTCCAGCTAGCTCTCTACCAAGTGAGCTATAGCTCTGGCCCAAGGAAGTTTTTTTGACTGAATCAGTAACATACTCCAAAGTCTCTAGTAACAGAAGGTGGGTGTGAAAAATGGCCAGCAAATCAGATCATCTCCCTTCTGTGCACACTGTGTGTGCAAAACTTGTGTTGGCATGCAGCGCCTCCCCTGGCAAGTTGTCCTTCTTTGAGCCTCGGTTTTCTTCCCATGAAAATGGTCACGCAAGACAAAGTGTAGTGAGGCCTTAGTGCAAGGCTAAGGCAGGATGTGGGGTCAGAGGCCAGTGATGGCAGATGCTACTGCACCGGGAGGGGAACAGGAAGGAAAACAGCCAGGCTGGGCTTCTGTCCTGCTGTGACAATGGACACTCAGCCAGGGATGATACTGCAGGACCCTAGGAGTCCAGGCTGCTCTTCCTGGCCTCTTTCAGTTGAAGACATTCTAGGTGAGTTGAGTCCATGTCTACCACTACCTTCAGACTCTGTAACCAGGCTGGAGTGACTGTCAGCATGTGGTGCCCTGGCTTCTGCGTGTGGGCCCTGGGATGTTGGGCTCCATGTCTGGACATTTGAGAGCTCAGAGGGATGCAAGAATGTGCCCACAACCAGGAGTGGTGGTGCACACCTGCCATCCCAACATGTGGGAAGCTGAGGCAGGAGGATTGCTGAGAGTTCCAGGTCAGTCTGGACTACATAGTGGGACCATTTGTTAAAAAAAATGGTGGGAGCTGGGTCTGTGGTGGCACATGCTTTTAATATCAGCACTCTGGAGGCAGAGGTAGGAGGATCACCATGAGTTCAAGGCCACCCTGAGACTACATAGTGAATTCCAGGTCAGCCTGGACTAGAGGAAACTACCTCAAAAACCAAAACAAAAAAAAGGTGGGGTTGGATAAATTGTTCAGTGGTTAAGGACTTGCCTGCAATTCGACCCCAGTTCATTTCCCCAGAACCCACGTAAAGCCAGATGCACAAAGTGGTGCATGCATCTGGAGTTCTTTTACAGTGGCTGGAGGCCCCAGCACACCCATATATTCCCTCTCTTTCTTCTTGCAAATAAATAAATAAATACAATATATATTTTAAAGGGGTTGGAAGGGCTGGGGAGACAGCTCATTTGGCAAAGGGCTTGCTATGCAAGCATGAGGAACTGAGTTCAAGTCCCAAGAGCACACAGAAATGCCCAACATAGTGGGGAAGCAGAGGCAGGAGGATCCCTGAGGCTCACTGGCCAGCTAATTGGTGAGTTCCAGGTCAGCGAGAAACCCTGACTCAAAACGGTGGACAGTGGACCTGAGGATGACACCTGAGGTGGTCCTCTGGCTCCCACATGCACACACATATGTGCAGCACACAAGAACACACACACACACATACACACACAGGCACGCACGCACACAAAAATATGAAAGAAAAAAATCTGAAAAAAAAATCCGAGTCACAAAGCTAGAAAACAACCTAGCCTGGATTTGAGAGCAAGTTCTTCCTAGCACATGGTTTTTAAAAGAAAGAAAGTAATACATTAAAGTCTGGAGAGATGGCTCAGTGGTTAAGAGTACTTCCCATGCCAGGGAGAAGGCCTGAGACTCCTGATTTCTATTCCCCAGGACCCACATAAACAGCTGGGTGTGGCCAGATATATCTGTAATCCCAGTCCTGTGGGGAGTTGAGACCAGAGAGTTGCTGGGGTTGGGGAACAACAACAATTAAACAAACAAAAGCCAAACAAAACAAAAAACCAGCAGTGTAGTGGCACACACCTTTAATCCCAGCACTCAGGAGGCTGAGGTAGGAGATGGCTGTGAGTTCAAGGCTAGCCTGGGCTACAAAGTGAATTCTAGGTAAGCCTGGGCTAGAGTGAGACAATACTTGAAGTGACAGTGGAGTGTTCAGCACCGAGACATCTCTATCACATCCTCCAAGGCTCAGGGTCCATTGTGGAAGAGGTGGCGGAAAGATTGTAAGAGCCAAAGGAAGGGTAGGACCGCTCACAACACAAACTTCCAGACACAAAATGGCCTTGATATTCATGACTTCTCAGGGCCTGATAACATCTACACAAGACCTTCATAATAGGAGGAAAAGATGATGCCATGGAAATAAAAGAGACTAATTGAAAGGGGAAGGAGATTTGATGGAAGGTGGATTTGAGAGGGGAAAAATGGGGGGGGGAATTATCAGGGTTTACTGTCGATACTTATGGAAGTTGTCCATAAAAAGTTAAAATAAAACCACACACAACAAAACCCAGCAATCTCTGTCATCAGTGAGACTCGGTATCAAGGAAACATGCAGATGAGCAATGGAAGAGGTCACCTGATATTCTGCCTCCTCCAGTGCTCAGTGCTGCATCTACCCACACGTGTGTGTGCACCTCACACACCACACCACACATACCACACATGTGCCCCTGCAAAAAAAAAAAAAAAGTCCATCTAGAGGCTGGAGCACCTGTCTGTCTCTATCTCTTTGGCCTTTTGAGCCTGTAGAGTCCTTGAAAAATGATTTTATATCAGTCACCCACAATTTAGTGAGACACAGAGCCACAGGTTCCTGGGCAAGCTCCAGTGTGGAAGGCTCAAGATGGAGAGAAGCCCAGGATGGGCGGCTGTGTTTGTCAGGAAGGGGCACCGGGAAGGAGGAGGGGACTTCGTGTCAGGGAGCGCTGGGGTGGAGCTAGCAGACAGGGATGTGTCACCGACTATCAGCAGCCCCAGGACGTGGGGGGATGGGCAAGCCCAAAGGGGAAGTGGGGTGGGGCAGGAAATAATCCTACATCCATTGAGCACTTACTCCTTGTCAGGCACTGGGCCAAGGGTTCCACCTGCACAGTCACCTCTGAGTGTCCCATGGCAGACAGGGAGGTGGCTCTGTGTTTCCCCACCTCACAGTGGTGCCAAGGAGGTACAGAGAGGTGAGGTGGTTTGTCCCTGGGTACACAGTGACGCACTGCCAATAGAGCTGGTGCCTGGCCTGGGCAGGGCTGAACGCTTGGTGTCACCACTCTGGCGGGTCACCTGGGCTTATCTGAGGCCTCAGATGTTTGGCAGGTGACCCGAGGACAGCAGGGCCACCGGAGGGTGAGCAGAGCTTCCTCCCACCTGTGGCTTTGGGGTCAGATCTGAACAGATGACTTTTTCTCTGAGTGCTCAACCAGGCCACTGTTTCCTGTCCCTCCATTAGCTCCCCAGAACCTCCTGAGTCTGATCTCCAAAGTCCCTAGTTTATGTTGGGTCCTGGGCTGGCAGGAGGTAAATTATTTATATTTATTTATTTATTTTTGCCCTGTCAGGAACAGCCTTCTACCCCCCACAGCCACCTTGCCCAGCGTCATGCAGGGAGTAGGGACGACAGTGTGGCTACAGATACAGTTCTCAGCTCTCTCTTGCCCTGGCCCCAGACTTCATCTGGATACCCTGCTGTTGACTCCACAAACCACACCCAGGCACTGTCTGAGCCACTGTCACAGCTGGGGACAGAGGGTCACCGACATTGACATTGACACACGATGGGATACAGCCTTCCTGATACCCCCAACAAGATATGATACACACACTCCAGAAACACAGCCATCCTGACACACATCCTTTAACTCTGAGCCTTCTTCTCTCCAGGCCCATGACATGCATTCTAACACCATGTTTGCAGCACCAACACACAATCACCTGGACACTCACATGTAAATTACTGGCCAGTCAGCTTTTGCACAGACACAACTACACCCTCCCCCAGAAGCACACTACCCCACCATGCTCGTGCACACACATGCACACACACATACAGACTCACAAATACACCAGACTCCTGTTTACTTCCAGGCCCCACCCCAGCTGTCCCCTCTCTCCACACACATATTCCCTGTCCCCTTCACCCCTCAACACTGTGGCAAGGAAACACACATAGATGTCACCCATTGCACAATTATATACATGAACACACACAGGTGTGCCATGACTTTCAGCCGTCTTGAGTCACACATTCCATAGATTGTGGACTCCAAGGAATGCTCCTTCCTTCTCGCTTTCTCTCAAACTTCCTCTGCTCCTCCTGAACCTGCTAAATGGATGTCACGTCTCTCCCCAGGGCCCCCCAGAAAAGACAGAGGTCTCCTCACCCTTGTTATGCAAGGCATCAGCCCCCCCCCCTTTGCACAGTGATGGGGTATCAGGGTTCCTTCCTTGGGCTGTGGACCGAGCCAGCACAGAGAGGGTCCTGCGGGGTCCAGGAGCAGCCCAGCAGCGGAGGGCCTCACCTGCTTACACTTGTCCTCAGCAACTTTCTTATCGGCCTCGGCCTGCTCAGCGCGGTCCATGGCGTTCTCCTTGTCCAGTTTCAGCATCTGCATCTTTTTCTTGATGGCCTCCATGGCTGGCTGCTCTAGGGGTACCTGTGCGGGTGCGAGGCTGTGGCTGGGGGTGCCCACGGCTGGGGTTCTGGGCTGAATGAGTGGCAGAGGGTGGAGGAGCAGGCCTTATAGGCCCAGCAGATCGCCGCCCTGCCCTCCTTTGGGGCGAGTCTTGGAGGAGGCCCAAGAGGGCTGCCTGCCGGGCCAGCCACCACTCGTTGCTCAGGAGGACTTACTCGGCCGCCTCATCAGGCCCCGCAGCCCTTGCCTTATTTGGGCCAAGGATTTTCTTAAAGGAAGAAAAAAGATTAAGAAGAAACAAGGCCAGAGCAGTTTCCATTTTTAACCTGGTGACACAGGTCTGGGTCCCATGTGGGTCTGTGGGCACAGAGCAGGTGCCGGGAACCCCAGTGGCACTACTTGACAGCAGGGTTGCACCTGGCAGCCTTATTTTACCCATCTGTGCTTGGGAAGAATGGAGAGAGAGTGTGGGTGGATTCCAGGTCCTGACCCCAGATTAGGGGAGGTCCCTGCTCCCGTTTCTTACCCCTCTTTAGGGTGAGGCTTTCATTTCATTTCATCTGCCGCCGCCACCGCTGAGGAACCTTCTGGGATTTCCTGGATCTGTCTCTCTCCTCTTCCCCCCTCCTCCCCTCTCCCTCTCCTCCCTCCTTCCCTTACACCCCATCTCTCTCTCTCCTCTTTCCATAACTGTCTCTGCCTTTTTCATCTCTCTTTCTGTCTCTTGTTTCTGTCCTTTGTCTCCATCTCTTTTGTCACCTGTAGCTTCTAAGCATGTGCAGTTCACAAGGACGAAGAAAGCCAGTCCATCAATGGATGTGGCTGTCTCTTGGGAACTCTCCTTCCTTCTGATGCCCTCTCTCTCCTGCTGAGAACCTGCTGTGTCGCCCCTGTATCTACAGAAATGGTAAGTAGCCTTAAACTTCTGTACTTACCACTAAAGGGCCTCTCACACGTTGAACCCTGGCATTCCACACTCACAATGTGGTGGCTAATAACTCTAGTCTTTTGATTATTGTTTTGGGAACTTGAGGTGCTTTGGGGCAGGCCTGTGCCTCACTCCTGTTTGTGGTATCCCTGAGGAACTGCCTCCCCTGCCTCAAGCATGGGAAAATGCTTGTTGAAATGAACAAAATTTCCCCCTTCCCAAAACACACCTCTGCCTATAGAACAGCAAAGTATGCTGTTCACAGCACTCCTCTGCCTGTGCTTGGCCTCTTCACTGTCCGCTAAGCCAGCTGCTTCATGTCTGCAGTGATAAACTTCTCTGTTCTTGCCTGTGTGTGTGTGTGTGTGTGTGTGTGTGTGTGTGTGTGTGTGTGTGCCAGAAGGTTCTGAAACCCTTTCTGTTTTCTCTCCAGCTCAAAAGTCAAGGGTCCTGCCCTAGACTTTTCTCTAATTCTGTTCTCTACCTGTTTCCCTAATCTTGTCAGTGTGTCTGGACTATGCAAACTTGGTTTCCCCTTGTGATAAAGCAGGCTGCACTGATCACATCTGCATGAATGTCAATGATGACAAGAACACCCTGGACAGATGAGGAAGTCCCAAGCTAAGCCTAGGACCCACACTATACTTCTGTCTCCTGGCCCTGAGCTGGGGACTTTTTGTTTGCTTGAGACAGGGTTATTTGACAGATATAGCCCAGGGTGGCCTAGAACTGGTGATTGTCCACTCCAATGCTGGAATTACAGGTTTGCCAACCACACCCATTCATCTCTCTCCCGTTTTGTTTTTTTTTTTAAGTTCTAGGCATGAAACCCAGGCTCTGGTGAATACTTGGCAAGTACTCTTACCTCTGAAATATGAGCCCAGCCCCTCAATGAGAAATTCTAGGCAGGTGCTTTACTGCCAAGCAGTGCCCCCACTCTACCCCCATTTTACAGATGGGGAAACTAAGGCCCAAGATGTTCGCTCATCCTCACCCAGCTGGTCAGTGACCCTTCTCACTGCCATAGAGCTGGTGCAAGATCCCAAGCCGCCTCTCCCCTCTCCCACCACATACCTTCGTAAGTCCCAAACTGAATCCCCTGAGGTCACCTTGCTCATGCCCTCCCCTTGTGCTGTGGTTAATGCTAGGCCTCACAGCACCAGCTGGGGAACAGGTTCCCTCCCGCAGAACTTGGCCGCCTGCTCCATGGTCATGTAGGATGGGACCTGTTCTCTGGGCTGGTCTCTTGCTTGGGGAGCTCCCAGCATGGAATCTGAGGAGGGGACCAGTGATGGAAAAAGGCCATGAGAGCTGAGTCCCTGGTCACTAGCCATAGTTTTTTTGTTTGTTTGTTTTGCAAGGTAGGGTTTCGCTCTAGCTCAGGCTGACCTGGAATTCACTATGTAGTCTCAGGCTGGCTTTGACCTCACAGCGATCCTCCCACTTCTGCCTCCAGAGTGCTGGGATTAAAGGTGTGCGCTCCCTGCCAGCCAGCCTAGGGGACAGATGTGTGTTCTCCCTGTGTATGGGCCCCAGGGACACCCTGGGAGTCCTGGCCACTGTGGTCTCTGGGCAGGAGGAAATTAGAAGCTACAATTTATAGCTCAAAAGGAATGAGGTTCCCTGTCTCCCAGGGAGGACAGACACCTCATGGTCATGAGATTCCGGGTCATTTATCAAGCAGGACTACTTGCCAAGTGCAGCGTTTGAGGGACACAGTGTGTGTGTGGGGGGGGGGGCATGGCTCAGCCCTTGTGGGGCTAAGCCAAAAATGATGGGGTTCATTTCAACAGTGCAAGCACATGCCTCAGATTGGGCACCCCAGAAGCAGAGCCTGAGACAAGACTTCGAGGGTGACTATTTGGGAGGTGATCCAAAGAGACAGGAACAGTGAGACAGGAAGGGGACAACCAAGTGCAACAAGGGTGCAGTTCCGTCGCCGGCCTCAGGGAGGCAGAAGAGAGCACATGCTTCCCTGAGGTCCTGGAGTGTTTATCCACCAGTCCCCATTGGTTGAGGGCTGCGCCTGGAAGGTGTTGATTGGCCAGCACTTCGGGCTCCAAGTGTGGGGAGGTGGTGGAATATGAAGACACAGGTGGGGTGGGTGAGCAGGTGAGGGAGCCGCCTTGCACAGGTGAGTGGGCGGAGCATAGTGAGTGATGAGCCTGGAGGATTGAATGACAGGAGAGTGGGGGACACCTTTAACCCCACAAAGGTGTCTTTTGGAATTTTTGTCTCGTTTTTATGTGGCAGGATCTCACTCTAGCCCAGACTGACCTGCAATTCACTCTATAGTTCCAGGCTCAACTCGAACTCACAGCGATCCTCCTACCTCTGCCTCCCAAGTGCTGGGATTAAAGGCGTGCACCACCACGCCCGGCCCTTTTTTCTGAAATTTGAGGCCTGCAGAGGCCCAGGGGACAGACTGAGTTTAGCCCTGATTGGGGGCAGGGGGGGATGTTTAACCTAGGGGTGCAAACCTCAGTCTTCCCAGCAACTCTGAAGACTGAGGTTGGGGGATTGCAGATTCTAGGCCAGTCAGGGCTAAAGAAAGAGATCCTGTCTCAGGCATGTCTGTAATCCTAGAATTTGGGAGGTGGAGACAAGAGGCTGAAGAGTTTGAAGGTCAACCTGGGCTTCATGAAACCCTCTGTATTTGTACATCTCAGTTTGTACTCTATCAAGTCTAGCTCAGTGAAGCAGGAATGTCTCTGGAATGATGACTCCAACACCAGAGGTTTATGTTCGAGCCCAGGGTCCACAGCTAAGGTAGCTCTCAAAGGACTGTGGCCTGGACCCCAATTTGCAGGTTCCTTACATACGCTTTACCAAAGAGGGGGTTAGACAAGCAAAGCAGGCAGGGATTGCCAAGGGGGGCTGAGCACTGGGAAGAAACAATTTCAAAAACCTTTTCAGCCGGGCGTGGTGGCACGAGGCCTTTAATCCCAGCACTCAGGAGGCAGAGGTAGGAGGATTGCTGTGAGTTCAAGGCCAGCCTGAGACTACAGAGTGAATTCCAGGTCAGCCTGGGCTAGAGTGAGACCCTACCTTGGGAAAAAAAAACAAAAACACCTTTTCAAGCTACTGAATACCTGGCTGTTGTGTAGTTAAGTTTATTGGCATTGTTACCAGGTTACTATCTCCTTTCCACCTTCTAACCATGCTGGGGGCCAAGCAGTCCCCCATAGCCAATCTGGGACTTTCCAGTTCATGGCGTTAAGAGGAGACTAGATGTGCTTTAACATTTGACACTTTAACAACTGGTCAATTCTGCCTCAGCTTAGTTCCCAAGCATTCTGCATTTACAATAAATCAATAGGTCAATATTTAACATCTAGTCTTTCCTACTATAGTTGGAAAGACTACACGAGACAAGGATGATAATAAAAGTGGCCCTATGATGAGCTGAGACATGCCCTGGGCTGGGCGGTGAGCTGAACCATTCTCTTTAAGGTGTTGAGGAAAGTGTTGGGGAGATTGGATGCACTTTCCTCAGAACCTGTGCATATATCCACGAGGCCCACAGCTGCCTGGTGTGGATTTGGAAAGGAGTGTGGTTACCACCTGAGCCCCCGGTCTCTGATGGCTTTCTGCCCCATTTATTATGGGTGACCTTGAAGCTGGGATGTAGTCCAGTGGCCAAGGAGCACTTCCCTAGCAGGTCAGGCCCTGTTTGGTCTCAGCTCTGCTGAGCAGGCACCAGGCCCTGATTTCATCCCTGGCTCTTCAGCAAGACTGACCTGGGAATGGACAAGTTGGTGTGGGTGTGGATGTGGGTGTGGCTAGGGAGCCGGGACCTCATGTCCTCCCTGAAATCTCTGAGCCACACTCAGAGGGAACTGTGTGGGTTAGAGAGCCGCAAAACAGGAATGACCACAGGGTTGGTGGCATCGTCATGACAATTAATAATAATTACAGCTAACGTTGACATAGCCCCAATGTGCCCGTGGCATTATTCTGAGCACCTTGCACATTTAATCCACTTCATTTTCATAATACTCTTGTAAGACAGGCACTGCCTGGCTCCCATTTGTCAGCAGGAGAAACTGAGGCACAGAAAGAATAACTTAGGGGTCAGAAAGAATTTAAGCGTCACTATGAGGCACTGTTCTCTCCATAGGAACTAACTGGTGCAAGCCACAGTAACTACAGATACCCCACTGAAGGGGGCCCTGAAGGGGATGGGGAGCAAGGGGGACATAATATAATAATATCAAATAATAATGTTCCTGATGGGAACATGGCCAATTTGCAATATGTTCACATATTAAAAGTTCCCAATAAAATTTAAATTAAAAAGTGTAATTTTTTTAAAGGGGCAGAATTGGGATTTGAACCCAGGCCTCCTGACCCTGGTGTGCACACACTGAACCGTGATCCCATGCCTCAGGCGGCCTTCCCTATTCCACTGGCAGCCTGTATTACTCACAGAACAGCCTCTGTCCCGAGGGTCACTGCTGCTACTGGGAGATGGTTCAAGTGGTGACTCTCCAATTCCCCTGAACCTCACTGCAGGCACTCTCAGCTTGGGCTCTGGCTAGCTTTTCTAGGATGTTTGTATAGCAAATGGCACTGGAAGATAAGAGTTGCTTCCTGTGAGGCCCAGGACAGGTGTGTTTGGTGTCCAAAGAATAATGTTCCTCTTGGACATGGGGGTGGGACAGACTTGTCTGCGTCCACCATGAAAACTGGGTTTTCTAAGCTGGAAGGGCCTCAGCGGTGGAACGAACCTCATGTGGGAGTTGTGACCTGAAGTTCTTAGAAAAAAGTCACACCTGTGTGAAACATTCTGCTTGTGCGCATGCGTGTATACGCACCTGTGGTGTGTGCACATGTGTGTGCAGCCCGTGGATGTGCGTGCAGAGCCCAGAGGAAGACTCTGGGTGTCCTTCTCTATGGCTTTCCTGCCTTATTCCAGGGTCTCACAGTTAGATTGACTGACAATCAAGCCCCAGGGATCCTCCTATCTCTGCCCCCCACACTGCTGCATTACAGGCATGCAAGGCTTGCTCAACTTTTTTTTTTGTGGGTGCTGGGAATTGAACCCAGGTCTCTATGCTGGTTGTGAATCTTACCCATGGAGCCTTCTCCTCAGCCCCTAGCCCCCTCAAATAACCATTTATTGCCCATCTCTGTGACTATTAGGTAAGTCCTTTTGTAACGTACAAAGAGACCCTAGCTTCCACCAACCCAAAGCTAAAAATGTCATCAGATAGCATCTGAGGTCTATAGCAGAGTTCCCGGCTTTGCTGTAACCCTCCTACCAATGTATTTGAAGTGTTTCTATTTTATTTGTTCTATTGCCATAAAAACTTCATGAAACTGTTACCAAGTTGGAATGTGGTATTTGGGGGTAACCTAAATCTGTATTCCCAGGCCACTGTCACACAGATTTGACTTCAGAACAATCTCTTATTTCCTTTGAGGCAAGAGCTGTGCTTTTGCATCAACATGTTACAAATTCAACAGTGCTGTGATCAGTAATAAAGTCTTTTATTTCTGAATCTGGTGTCTCGATCTTCTGCCAGTATTTGTGAAATTGTGGCTGATTAAACTGTCAAACTGCTTGTAGGGTACAACGTTAAACAACATCAGTCCATTTTTTTTGTTGCTGTAACAAAATATTCAGGGCTGGGTAACTTTATAAAGAAAAGAGGTTTTTGGGCTAGAGAGATGGCTCAATGGTTAAAGGTGCTAGCTTGCAAAGTCTGCTGGTCTGGGTTCAGTTCCCCAATCCCTGTGTAAAACCAGATGCACAAAGTGACACATGCATCTGGAGTTTTGTTGTTATTTGTCGTTGCTTGCAGTGGTAAGAGGCCCTGGTGTGCCTATTTTCTCCACCCCCCCCCCATTTCCCAAAGAGGTAAATGAAAAGATTTTTTAAAAAGAAAAGATCTCTCTCTCTCTCTTTCTCTCTCTCTCTCTTTGTTTTTTTTTTTTTGTTTTTGAGATAGGGTCTCACTATAGCCCAGGCTGACCTGGAATTCACTATGTAGTCTCAGTTTGGCCTTGAACTCATGGTGATCCTCCTACCTCTGCCTCCCAAGTGCTGGGATTAAAGGCGTGTGCCACCACGCCCGGCCACTCTCTTTGGTTTTTTGAGGTAGGATCTTGCTCTAGTCCAAGCTGACCTGGAATTCACTCTGTAGTCTTCGGGTGGCCTCAAACTCACAGTGATCCTCCTACTTCTGCCTCTCAAGTGCTGGGATTAAAGGTGTGCATCACCACACCCAGAAAGTTCTTTCTCTTTTGCTCCCAGATCTGGAGGTCTGAGGCCATGACACCGGCATCAGACTGGCTTTGATGAGGACCTGGTGGTGGCTGGTGTCACTATAAAGTGTGTCCAAGGGCAAGAGATCACAGCTATTCTGAAGGCCAGAGTGCTTCAGGAAACTCCCTTCTGAGGGCTGTGCCTCTGATGACCTATAGACCTTCTGTTTCTCATGATGAAGGCTGGGGAGGTGTATTTGCTGTTGCTATGACAAAATGCCCAACACAAAGTGACTTCAGGAAGGAAGGTTTTATTTTGCCTCATGGTTTGAGCAGGGAAGGCATGGCATCAGGAGGTGAGGTTGCGGTCACATTGCATGGGCAGTCAGGAAGCAGAGAGGGAGGAATGATGGTTCTCAGCTCACCAGTCAATGGAATGGTGTTCCTCACATTCAGGTTAGGTCTTCCCTCCTTAGTTAAATCTCTCTGGAAACAAACACAGAGGTGTCACTGACTTGATTCTAAATCACCTTATAGGAGGGAATAAAGCTTGACCTTGAGGAGGGGCATTCTTCCTTCAGGCCCCCTCCTTTCTAAAGACTTTGTTTTCACTAGCTTGAGTTTTCCATGGGTTAAGTTTCACCATCTGTACAACTTTCCCATTGTTGTACTTCAGATCCGTTGGGCCAGCCTCC